>JABUQX010017330.1:0-27500 GCA_015478945.1 Trachelipus rathkii | reverse complement strand
TGAGCCGCTCTGGTCGAAACTGTTTCATACTCGGACTTGATTGCGGAGTTGTAATCATCTTATGATTATCATTCATATCTGAGATCTTGCATCCCCACCTTCTCTGCATTTGAGTGAAGTTTCATCTATCCATGTCTCTTCTCGTTATTCCTATACTTTTATATCTTCTCTCTTTGGTCACTGCAGAATTACCACTTTCCTTTCATCAGTCTCAGTTACTTTTAAGGCTGTTCAGAGTCTTTTCATTTATAGTAATGCAGCTTTTGTATTTCACATAGTGATTCTATGCTGAACAGGGCAGGTCTAATAACAGAGGAACTAAATATGAGGGAATACTTCGTCGGGAAGCTCAGAATTAAAGCAATTTAATTCTGTCGCGTGACTGTTAAGCTTGGAAGCTTACTATAATGATATACTGTATGTTAAGTCTTTGATATTTATTGTTTTAACTTTTAAAAGTTGTTGTTTAATTTGTTCACCTTATGTCAGTGGTTCCCAAACTTTTCCTATTCACCGACACCCTTGCTTAATTCAGGGTTACATGAAGACCACTCTATGTTAATCCTAATTATTTTTTTTTAAAATCGGTTATTTTATTACAAGTTGAAATTGAAAACGGGAATAAAATTATGAAATTTTTCTTAACGTTTCGCCTCACCACTGCGGGGATGCTGTGGCACACACATACACTTGGGGAACCACTATCCTATGTTGTATTCTCAAATTGAGAGAGAAAAAAAAATAAGAATTCATTCGTTTCTTATTGAATGCCATTATTTCGGTTATTCTGTTTAGGCTTAGTACATCATCTACACTTTATTTCATAATCTTGTTCAAACAAAATTTACCCTATGAATTTATAAAGGAGAAAATTTTAGATTTGTAATTGCGAACAACGTTCTTTTACCACTATTTTCAGTAAGAAAAATAAATCTAATTCTAATTTGTGTGAAAATTTTGGTCAGGACATAACTTACGAACGGCGATGCCTGTCCACAAAACTCACTTAATGGATCAATCCTTATACATTTTTTTCTCATGTGCTATTAGCTTTATTAGTATCTTACAGAACCCCAAGTTTCCTGTTTCTCTTGTTATTCTTTTTTGTTGCATCGACTTATGGGGAGATAGATAAACTATTTCACCTTGGATAATATAATATATATATATATATATATATATCATATATATATATATACTATAATATATATATATATATATTATATATATTATTAATATATATAATATTAATATATATAATATATATATATATATATAATTTATATATATATATATATATATATAAATATATATATATATATATATATATATATATATATATATATATATATATATATATATATATATAAAATGAATGCCATATAAGTTTTTACCATTTTAATCAAATGTAATTAACTGTTAGCTTGCTTATTTGTTGTCAGAGAGAATATTGAGGTTCAATTTTATATTTTTTATAAAAATATATGTATATATATACAATAATATATATATCTATAAATCATGATGCATTTTCGTCGTTAATTGGTACTATTGTGTAATTACCATATGCGTAGATTTGTTTTCATATATAATTTTATTTTTTAATTTTTTATTTTCATTTTATTTTTTCTTTTGGGTATATAAGTTATTTAAAATTATCTTCGTTTCTGAAGGGAAAGTTTCGGTTTTCCCATGGGAATTTTCGCCACGGGAAATGCATAATTTTCTTAATTTTAATCTGATTTGTATCGAGTAAAACTCGAGATGCAGTTTTTTTGGTCGAGCTTTAAAACGTCAAATATGAGCATTTTTCTGTTTCTGTAGGTTTGTTTTGCATCCATCGGAAAAACTTATACAAAGATTATATAATTGTGGAAATTTTTATATAAATAACCCAAATCTATAGGGTACCAATTTCCGATACTATGAAGTGGTTTTTGTAAATTAAAAATTGCTATAATTTTTTTTTCTCTACTTAACTGATCAATATAAAATTTTCAAATCACTTATAATTGAGAAAGACACCTATTTTATTTCGATAATTTTTTTTTGTATCAATCATTGAAAAAAAAAAAAAAATTCCCGTGTCCAGAAGTAAAACGGTTGGGTAGTCCCCTAATTGTTGATGGTCTGAAAATTTCATATTGATACAATGAATAGAAAAAAAAAATAACCAACTTTTCCTTTATGAAAACCATTTTGATAGAATATCGAGAATTGGTGTCTTTGGGTTTTGGTTGTAGGTATCAAAAATCTCCAGTTATTTTTTAGATAATATTTATTTATTTTGAGAAGGGTTTTTGGCCGCTATTCAAAAATGCCGGGAACATTTTTTTTCCTCGTCCACAGAAGCAGAAAAAATGTTTGAAATCAAAGTTTTAGAGCTCGTCCAAAACTGAATCTTGATATTTTATTTGATGTGAATCAGATGAAAATTAAGATTTTTTTTTTTTGTCATGTTCCCTATAATTTCCAATGGAAATTTAACCATCTCTTTAAAACGTGTGGAAAAATCTTATTATGTACTAATGTACAAAATAAACATAGGAGCAATATATTTAAAGCATGATTTAATTTCAAAAATTAAAAAATGCTAATAAAAATAAAAAAAACAAGGTTTCAGAACCATCAAGGAAAAAAATAAAAAATAAAATATTTTTATTAAAAATGTTTTTTTTTTGTTTTAAAGTTTTTAAGCAACCTTTTTTCTTTCCTCCTTTTTAAGTATTTGGTGGCTTGAATAGAGGAGCTTTATAGTTTTCCGAAAGTTTTCTAGGAAAGTAAAATTCTTTATTAAGGAATATTGAAACTTATTTTTAGTTATCCTTTTATTTGTATAAAATCTCAAATATGAATTTAAACTTTTTAAAAAGATTTTTAACAATTGATATATATATTTATATAAATATGACATTACCATATCAAAATAATTTCAGTAAAACGTATTTTGTTCCGTTTCTCGACGTTTGTCAAACACCTTTAATAGAATGAAAGGTGTTTGATCCTGTTTGAAGTAGAACTTTAGCCACATTTCAGTTAAGATCAAACCACTTTCAAACGCTTGACAAACTTCGGGAAGCACAACAATTGAATGTGAAAAAAATAAATAGAAATATAGTCACTGAAAGAAAATTATTGCTGAAAATTATTATTATTTTAGGGGCATGATGAAACGTGATAAATTTTTAAAAATCAAGTATTGGAAATAAAAATTCGTGAACAATGTCTTAAAAATCTCAAGACTTGACAAACACTTCTGATGTCTTTAGAACCAATTTTTTAATTAAAAATTTTGATATTTTTCAAGAAACTGTTTAGAAAATAATTTGTTTTTAGAGCAATCAGAACTTGTATTTTATCACGATAGAAAAATTGAGGTGAATTCGCTTCTGTCAAACTTCTGTTAAATCTGACAGGGTTTTGCCACCTTTTTGAACCTATATTAGTTAGACCTTCAGATGATCTCTGTAGCTTTCAGTGAAATCTGAACTAAGTACCGACATGCCTTTTTTTATTGCAAATGTACGCCATTTAACCACCAGAGATCGTTGTAATGTATCATTTTTAAAAATTTCTTATTCGCAATGTTGTAAGGTAGTTTTTTTATATTTAAACTTTGCTACTAAAAGTATTCCTTCATTAATTTTAATATCAAAATCGCTGAAAATGTAATTTTTGGTGATTTTTAGGGAGGGAACGCAATTTTTCTAAAGTCGAAAGTCATTGTGGGAACTTTAAATCTTTAAAAATTGCTTAAAAAAAAAAAAGTACTTCAAAATTCTTACATTTTGAAAAATGTTGCCAAATTTAGAGTTCAATATATCTGACATATAAATTCTGAAATTAGAATTCCAAACTCGGAAGATTTAAGAAATTAGCAGACTTATCAAATGTTGTAAAAATTAATTCTCAGAGCTATCTACTATCTTGTCGATATTCTTCTCATTCCTTTCCTTTAAAATGTAAACGACCTTCACATTGGCTTCGTGGTACCACTGAAAAATGTGCTTAGGAAAGTTAGCCCCTTTGGGGGGGGCGGTGGAAGGTTTTGATTTCTGAAAAGTTTTCAGGAAATTTGCGAAATTGAAATTTGGAGAAAATTTCTTTAACTTTAATCAGAACTATATGAAATAAAAGGCAGTGTCATTATTGCGCGAGCTCTAAAACTTCAATTTTGAACGTTTTTGTGTCTTATTTTTTGTTTTAGTGCCAAATGGATGCCAATTGCCAATATATGAAGAAAAAAAAATCTTACCACAGCGAGATGTTCTGCATAAAAAATTTAGGTTCATCCCTCCTAACCAATATCAAAAGGTTATTAGTTTTTTTTTTTGCACTAGAAAGCAAATGGTTCTAGAGAGAAAGAAAGAAAAAAACGCTTGAAGTTTCACCGTTTTTGATAACAAAAATTTTGTCATAAACATTAATGTTGATGGAATATTTTTAGGAGCCAAGTTTAAATACAAAATTGTGCCTTACAATGTACTTAACATTACAATAGTTGAAGTTTTGTACCAGAAATTACCAGAGCAAAAATAATGAAATTAGAAGATAACTCGTATAAAAACCAAAATATGACCTTCCCCAAAAGGTACGAAAAAATGGCACACCCTGTATGGAAACCTGTAGACTAAAAAAAATATTTGTTGTTTTTGAACAAGTCATCATACAAGGTAAACAGTATGCAAAAGTTTTAAATTGGAAATGGTGAGCAGCAGTGTTGGACAACTTCATTTGTTTTAACCCAATATGGAAACCTGTGATTTAAAATTTCAAGTTTGTGAGATTTTTTTCCATTTTATCAAATTTGGTAATTTTTTAATGAAGGTGAAGAAGGAAGGCATTCAGAATTTTTCCCCAAGATAAATACTTGGAAGTTGTTGTTCCGTACGATTCGTGACAATTTTAAACTTATGTCACAAATTAAAAATTACTAAAAAAAAAATGCCCACATGGATGGTTAAAGGAAACATTTTTTCTTACGTATTTTAGAGATTGTACAATGAACCTTTACTCTTATGGAATAACTAATCACAAAAAAACAATCCATTGTACGTAAAAGGCAAACCCAATTTTGGGAGATTTTACCACAACAAAATTCTTCCGACATTATTACTTACTATAAAAAAAAAACTTAATGAAAATTATAATTACTCATTTTAAAATATAAACTAATGATCAAATCCAGATCTACATTTTTTTACCAGAATAGAGTAATTAGTTCCAACGTTTTTTTAAATTTTATAGGAAATAAAAACTGATGGTTGAATATCCAATTCCGTTCTCACATATTCCAGCTAAAATTGACGGATCTCTATTCATTTATTTTCTATACATTATGTAAAAGTCGACAATTATATAACAGTGTAAGATAAGAAGCAGAAAGATTAAAATTCATTTTTCGCATAACAGATTTGTGCATTTTACCTACATTATTTAATTGGAAGAAAAGAATTAGGGTGGACCAAGCACCGCACGCACCGGAGCACTGAAACTGTGTGTAGCATGAGTGCGGTGTGTTAGTCAACCCTAAAAAGAATTGTTATTCAAATTCTACAAAATATGGTGAAACTGAAATATGGAGCAGGGGTGGCCAACCTTTTGAATCACCTTTAATATATAATAATAAATAAAATAATAAATTTTAACGTCGATTTTGATTAAATGTTTTTTAAAACTACCCACTAACAAGTATAGGCTTACTATCAAAAAAGTTCTATGCGGCATGGGTTGACCACCTCTGATAATTAAAAGTAACCATCTACAATATTTTCAGTTCTTTGAATTAAAAATCAATTTGTTTGCCAACAATTTACTACTACTCAACAATGCGGATATGTTAAGCCAACGCTAGGCCATGGTATCTTTAACATACCACATAACATTATGAATTGATTAAAGACTATTTTATTATTAAAGTTAAAAATGAAACTCCTGATATAAATAGAAAATTACCTTATACAGCTATCATTTAAAACACGTGTCTGAAGGAAAAATACTTTTTCTTTGGGTAATTGTGAATATTTTTTTTTATTTCCCCACTCCCTTCCCTATCAGTAATTTCTATAAGGATAAGCTTCACAAGCATCATTTTACTGTTCTTAGAGCAGCTATTATCATCACTAAAATAAACTCAGCGATAATGGATGTGAGATGTCTACAGAAGCAGTAATTTCCTACAGCAGTAAAAAAAAAATATACTGGCTGTGAATATGACGGGTTTCATTTACTAGTAAATCGCCCGTCGCTAGCTTCACTCTTATTAATGAACTGAGAAGCGCACTTCTGCACGCCGAACCATTCTACGGCTGACAGAGCAGCGTTTTGCCACACAAATAACCGCAGGTATTTCCTTCTTATGTAGTAGCTTTGCAAATGCAGTTATTAAGAACAGTAAAATAGTTGGTTGTAGAGCCTTAGATGAATACATGTGTAAAATTTAACCTGAAAATTTTATTAATATTGTTTAAAAGTGATTTACTCACTTCGTATCAGTGTGTGCACAAAAATATGAAATTTTTTATTTTTTTTCACATATATACACAAGATTTCTTTTCACACGAAACTTAGTTAAAAAAATTCATGAGCCTTTAAATGATAAGACTCTGAAACCCTGTCCAACATAACAACCGTTTTATCATTGTTTTATAACAATATAAATAAAGGCTATCAATTCTTAATATTAAAATTTTACCTTATAACTGGCCAATAAGGGTAACTTTTCAAAATAAAAAATGGAATGGGCACAGCTTCTGCCAAAAAAAAAAAAAATAGAGGGTCAATCTCGTCCCTTCAGGCGGTTACGAGTTCATTCAGAAGTAAGCACGCAACTTTGAGCTCCCATAACTCAAAATGGAAATATGTATACAATAATCTTAAGACTAGGTAAAACCGCCTTATAAAAAAATGAAACTATGCAACTGCAATATTTTCCAAACTAATGTAAATATGATTCCATAAGAAATACAATAAGTATGACATATAAAAAATTGTGCGATTAACATAGTAACAAAGATATACAAACTTTGGTCTTTATCCTTTTATGGTGCAGATAAATGTTTTTTTTTTTTGTTTCATATATTATTATATTATAATATGATACTAACAATAAATTTGAGTGTTGGTGAGCAAGATCAAAAAATTTTAAATACAATAAAAAAAAGGTAATTATTTAATATCTTACTTTTTTAAAAATCTTACGTTTGGCAGCGCCCGAGACAAAGCGACGCTCGGGAGATCTTTCAATATGCAGAAATCTTCCCCTTAAAATAGAAAAATAGTTTTGCGGCAAAGTGGATTCATATAGGTTAGGTTGAAATTTACTACAACCTCGATCAATATAGGTTAGGTTGCGTTTTTCTGCCCTCTAAGTTCAGGTTATGATATGTTTTGTTGGGTATACACAAAATCTATATATGAAAATAAAACTCAATATGGAACGTATTTTACCCATAAACATTATCTTTTACCTAACCTTGAATTCTCTGACTCGATAGCGCCGAAAGCTGTTTTCTTCCTCATGCAAGATCAACGTTTTGACTTAACTTTTTTATCAATTAATCTTTAATAGTTTCATATTTCGTATCATTCTCGTTCCCATCTTAATTAATTGCTAGTATCATATACTACTAATATATGAAAAAAGAAAAAAAAAAACAAACAAACATTTTTCTGCACCATGAACCGGATAAGGTCCCAAACTTAAGTCATATCTAAGCACAAAAATAAAACAAAAGACAGTTAATGCAAATGTGAGTATAATCAGATTGTATTCATCAATCGCTTACAGCTCGACTCCGATAAGTACAATATTGAAGACCTAACTATACACCTCAACAGACATACTAATATACACACACATTGACAAGAAGGAATACTGTAGTAGTAGTAGTAGTAGTAGTAGTAGTAGTAGTATAATTTAGTCATATATTATAACGTGAAAGTTTATACTTTTTAGATCGCAGAAGGAAGGTGGACATTTCTAGTTGGAGAACAAATATTCAGTCAAGTATATATATATATATATATATAAGTAGTATACAGTTACAAAATAATCAGCAACTTAATTGATGTTTATATATATATATATATATAATATATATATATATATATAATAATATATATAATATATATAATATATTATATCTTACCTTTTAACGTGCTTTATCCCCTATGCATATGGCCAGGGGGTACACGGGGGGACCACAGGAATCGAACTTTAAGGCCGCTATCCCAACCAGCGGCACCAACGTGTTCGCCAGTGCGAGGTTTAATTCTTGCCCCCAGTAGATAAAACTCCAAACTGCTACGACGGAGGTTTGAACCAGGCGTCCTCTCGTATGAGAGCGGAGACTCAACTCCTGCGCCACGCAGGCGTTCGTATATATATATATATATATAATATATAATATATAATTTATATATATAATATATATATATATATATATATAGTTATATATATATATATATATATATATATATATAAAATATAATATATAATATATATATATATATATAATATATAATATATATAATATATATATATATATATATATATATATATATATATATATTATATATGATAATATATATATATATATATATATTCGATATATATATAATATATATATATATATAGTTAATCTACAGGACCCACCAGGCTACAAGAAAGAGGCCAAACTAGGTTGAATAATCAACTTCGTGGGTGGGTTCCTGGCTCTAATTATTTTAAAATATCCAAAAATGAAAATGAGATGGCGAAATGATATTCAGTCAAACATCAAAAATAAATAAAAAGATAAATAATTAAAAATTGTTTACATTAATATAATATATATATATATATTATTAAAACATGGAATGATCATACATTGTTGGTAGTATAAATGCTTTTTCTTAAGTGCGTAAGATATTTGAATCATTTTGTTACCGGGCAATTGAATATTTATTTGGCAAAATTTAGATTTTAATCTCTATTTTCTTAATATTTATATGGCAGATGCCCTTTATTGTTATACACACACACTTAATAAAATAAAACTTTAATATATTATTAAAACATGGAAAAATCTTTATTTACTGAGGTATTGCTCACTATATTTCGCCAGCATTACGCGTGGCCTCTTCAGGTGAGCTTTATAAACTTAAAAAGCCTTCTACGTTGATGAGAGAGGAACTGGAGCTGCTATTATGAAATCCGGGTGGTTGTCAGTTTTTTATTTTTTGCAGGATTTTTTTGTAGAATTTTGTGTTTGTCATGATTAAATTTTGTGCTTCATCTATATTTATTTCACCTGCTATTTTATTGTAATTAGAGCTGTTTTTTATGCAATATGATTCTATAATTTTTCTCTTTTTATTATCTGATGCGTACATGATGGGTTGCATATTCTCTATATTTATTTTATGATTGAGTTCTCTTCTATGGCTGGTCAAGGCTGAATTTTGGCTGTCGTCCGTCAGGTCTTCTTTATGTTGTTTCTTGCGCCTTTTGAAATCTATGGTTTCCCCAATATAAATTTTTGGGCAGTTATGACATGGTATTTTATAGATGCAATGTGTGTTGGTGATATTTTTAAATTTATTGGGTTTTAATACTTTTTTCAATGGTAATGTGTTTGAAGGGGTGGTAGTGATGTTTTTTGGTATTATTTGCTTTAAGTTATTCGAAAGTGGGTAGGGGACAGGGAGGTAAGTGATGTTGTCTTGAACTCTAGGGTTGCGTGCGTGATAATATTTTTCTTTTGCTTTTTTTAGGGCCTTTGAGATAATGTGATTCGGGTATTGTAATTTTTGGAAAGTTGAAAATAAGAAATTGTATTCTTTTTGTAAAGTTGAAGGGGAACATATGCGAAGTGCTCTTAGGAAAAGGGATGAGAGGGTGCCTATTTTTGTACTGATGGTATGGAATGAATACCAATGGATGTAATTGTTTTGGGATGTTGGTTTTCTGTATATTGAAAAACTCAAAACTGTGGGGTTACTCCACTCTATTAATGTATCTAGGAAGGGAAGAGATTTGCCATTTGGTACTTCTATTGTGAATTGTAGATTGTTATTGAAAGAATTGATGAACGTGAGTATGTTTTGTGGATTGACATGATTGGGGACTGCGCAGAACACATCGTCCACATATCTGTACCAGTGAAGATTTTCGAACAGAGGGTGGGGGAAGAAGTGATATTTTTCTACTAACTCCATGAACAAATTACTGATGATGGGGGAGAGGGGCGAGCCCATACTTAGACCATGTTTTTGTTTAAAATATTTCGTGTTGTAGTGGAAGAAATTGTGTTCTAAAGTAAGATTGACAAGTTTTTTTAACAGATCGAAAGGATATGTGAGGGTTATGTTATTGTCAAGTATATGACGCTCCAGTAAGGATAAGGCAAGAGGAACCGGTACAGAAGTAAACAGTGATACCGCATCGAAGCTAACAAATTGAAATGAATGTGGGTTGATGTTTTGTATTTTAGAAATGAAATCGGTAGTGTTGGTGATGTGTGAAGTTGAGATTTTACTGATTAGCGGTTTGAATTGTTCGGAAATCCATTTTGAAAGTTTGTAAGTGATGTTGTTTGTATTTGATATTATTGGTCGCACAGGGATATTCTCTTTATGCGTTTTCGGGATTCCATAAAATTGTGACAGTTGGGGCATGTATGCTTTCGTGGGCATCACTACCACCCCTTCAAACACATTACCATTGAAAAAAGTTTTAAAACCCAATAAATTTAAAAAAATATCCCAAACACACATTGCAATCTATTAAAATACCATGTCATAAATGCCCAAATTTATTATTGGGGAAACCATTAGATTTCAAAAAGGCCAAGAAAGAAACACATAAAGGAAGAACCTGACGGAGACGACAGCCAAAATTTCAGCCTTGACCAGCATAGAAGCAGAAACAACATAAAGAAGACCTGACGGACGACAGCCAAAATGTACGCATCAGATAATAAAAAGAGAAAAATTATAGAATCATATTGCATAAAAAACAGCTCTAATTACAATAAAATAGCAGGTGAAATAAATATAGATGAAGCACAAAATATAATCATGACAAACACAAAATTCTACAAAAAAATCCTGCAAAAAATAAAAAACTGACAACCACCCGGATTTCATAATAGCAGCTCCAGTTCCTCTCTCATCAACGTAGAAGACTTTTTAAGTTTATAAAGCTCACCTGAAGAGGCCACGCGTAATGCTGGCGAAATATAGTGAGCAATACCTCAGTAAATAAAGATTTTTCCATGTTTTAATAATATATTAAAGTTTTATTTTATTAAGTGTGTGTGTATAACAATAAAGGGCATCTTCCATATAAATATTTAAGAAAAAATAGAGATTAAATCTAAATTCTGCCAAACTATATACTTTATATATTATATATATATATTATATAATAATATATATATATATATATTATATATATATATATATATTATATATATATATATATATATATATATATATATAAATATATTATATATTATATATATATAAATATATATATTATATATATTAAAATATATATATATATATATATATAATTATATATTAGATTATATATATATATATATAATTATATATATATATATATATATATATAATATATATATTATATATTATATATATATATATTCATATATATATATATATATATAATATATAAATATATATATTATATATATATATATATAATATATATATATATATATATATATATATATTATATATATATATATATATATATAATATATATATATTATATATATATATATATATATACGTAATATATATATATATATATATATATATATATATATATATACTATATATTATATATATATATATACATATATAAATATAGTATATATTATATATAAATATATATATATATATATATATATATATATATATAATATATATATATATATAAGACAAGTTTCTCTTACGTATCAAAGATTTTTTTTGCCGGCACTATATATATATATATATATATATCCTTATATATATATATATATATATTATATATATATAGTCCTAATATTATATTCAATTCTTGTAGATAAGAGAAGAAAGAGTTACTGTTAAAGTGGAAGGATTCAGACATGATATGCGATAACCTTTTAGATGTTGTGGACTATTAGAGTAAGAAAATAACGACGGCGAATGGGGTTCATTTGGGGACAATCAATGAGAATATGGTGAACAGATTGCGAGGTATGGCGACGGCAAAATTTGCAGATGGAAAAAAAATTTTTGGGGGGGGGGGGCCAAAGAATTTTGGGAAAAGGATGATGAATTCGCTGTCCCGGACATGTCTGTGCTGTGAAGTGATATTGGTTGGTCATTACAGAGGCGTGCAAGTATCACCTCATGCAAGCGCTTTCGTCGGAGAGGAAGATCACTCACCAATGTTCGGCTTTATATTTCTAAGTTTCGCCCCCTCGTTGATCACTCGCCCAGCATTCCTGCCAATTAGGCCGGAAGCCTTGTCGGAAAGCAGGATAATAAAATAATCAGTTGATAGGAGGCGACCTTATCGAATGGCATCCGGGAGATACCTAGAAAAGCTCCGGAAAGAAGATGTGGACATTTTGGCCTCTCTATCAGCGATTTCGTTGCCAGTTACCTCTACGTGAGAGGGGTCCAGCATAGTATGATTTGTTTATTACGAGAGTGGAGCAGTCGAAGAGATTGTTGTACAACGGATACCATCGTGCTTTTAGAATAGGGGGCTTTAAGCACCTGGAGGGTGCTGAGCAAATCTGAATAAATGACATAAGGAATTGGTTGAGGAAAATAGAATTTGAGATAGGACAATCATTATAGCTATTAATTCTGCTGTAAAAAATGAAACATAAGGGGGTAGGGTATGAAAGAGGTTTCGGTCCGGAGAGACAGCAGACGCGCTCGCACTGTCCAATATTTTAGAGCCGTCAGTAAACATTGGAGTAAATCCATCGTGAACTGCGGAATGAGACAAGAACGATGCCTTTAACAAGGCAGCAGGGTGGCTAGATTTGGAGAGAGAGAGAGAGAGAGAGAGAGGTGAGGAACAGGCAAATGGTGGGAGCAGGGATAATCAAGGTGTATATATCCTTTATCATAAGATTGGCAGCACCTTTTGCAAAGGGATGTTGAAAAAATTAATAATGTGTTAAATTGTGCTTGCAATTGGTCAATAAGAAGGATTCTTAGGTATCTCTCGCAGAATCGGTGTCAGAGCATATGGTGTTGGGGTTTGAAAACGAAGATAACTTGTGCACATGATGTACTCACTTCGAAGAGAGAGTGGCATCACATCGGATTCAACTTCAAAGCCCACCCTGGGGGGACGATCGGAAGGCTTCAGTGGAGATACGGATCGCCTCCTTTTAGATGGGGTCTAACAGGTGTAGTAGAGTGAGAGAGGCCTGACCTGCTTCGATCGGATTAGGGCGATGTAGAGGTGTAAAAGTTACTTGTGATCAGCACCCGAATATTTTGAGGAGAGATGACGTAATAGGTCAAGCAAGCGATGACAAGTAGTTTTCAGGAGTTTAATGTGCGGTGCATATGTTAAGTGGTCATCTCTAATGAGGACTAGAAATTTGACTTGTGAAGTTACTGGAATAAGGTTAGGTTCGCAGGAGGAAAGTGGCAGGTTCTTCGACTTCCTTTTTTCTTAAATAGTATTGCTGATGTTTTGGTGTGTAAGAAATGGAAGCCATGAGAGCTATCCCATTGTGAAATTTTCTCATGGCTAGTTGAGGTTGCCGTTCAATAAATGGCAGCCTGGCACCGGCAATGTATAGCGCAAGGTCATCAATATAGAGAGAAAAATTGACCGTCGCCGCGGGGTGATTAAAAAGTAACGATGTCATTGAATCCGAGAGAAAATGATAATACACTTGGAACACTGCCCTGCGGAACGACTTCATCCATAGTAAAGTGGCCTGATAGAACAGAAGAGCACCGAACCTGAATGGATCTGTTTGACAGAAGACATTTAATAAACTGAGCGAGTGGAGTTTAAGGAGAACCCCAGTTCTCCACGTTGTGTCATAAGCTTTTTCAAGATCAAAAAAGACACCAAGAACCATCCCACCATCTGAAAAGGCTTCCCAGATGTCATGATATTTCATAATAAAGGGTAGTTCTTCTAACCACAAGCAGGTCACAAATCAGAATGATTCACACAATGCTTCCCGACCCAACTTCCGTAGGTAGGTGTTGGATGGGGCCTCGGAAGAGCCTCCCGGAAATCTACGTCAGTTTACCCCCCATGTACCTCACAGACCTACATAACTCACGGACAATAGCCCGAGATTATACACCATGGGGTAACTAGAGGTTCGGGACCCGCTACCTAATTGGTGGCCCAGTCATATGGCGAATAAAAAGATTCTTTATATGAAATTACCGCTTTTAGGAAGAATTAGTTACAAAATTAATAGAAGAATAACTAATTTATTGAATACATCTTTCCACAATTTAAGTTTAAATTAATTTATTTATAAATGATAATAGGATTGGTAAATTCTTTAAAGTTAAAGAAAATCTGCCGTTATCTTTGTGTTCTTCAATTGTTTATTTATATAAATGTGATAGCTGTGATGCTTTCTACATAGGAAAGACCATTAGATGTCTCTCCACACGAATTGCTGAACACAAAGGTATCTCAAGTAGAACTTTAGAGGATCTCCATCATCCACCCTATTCGGCCATTTATAATCATTCTTCCAGGTTTAATCATAATATATCTGATCAAAATTTCAAAATTTTAGACCATGGAAATGCTGAAGATTTGGAATTTTGGAATCTTTATATATTTTGAACATGAAGCCCTCCCTAAATGAAAATCTACAATTTAATAATTTAAACATCCTTAAGTGAAGTTGAATTTCTATTTTTTTGGTTGACTCTTCTAACTATTTAGTTAATTTTTTATTTTTTACCAAAAAGTGAAGCAGCACTTCTATTATTATTTTATGATCATTTTAACTGTTTTATTTTGTTTATATCATTATTCATTCAGCCTTGAAAATGGTGTTTGTAATAACCCGAAACTATTCGGATTAAAATAAATTTAAATGTTTAGATCGGGTCTAATTATATATATATAATGTATAATATATAATATATAATATATATATATATATATATATATATATAATATATATATATATATATTATATATATATATATATATATATATACTATATATATATATATATATATAATATATAATATATATTCTATATATATATATAATATAATATATATATATATATATATATATATATATATATATATATATATATATATACATATATATATTAAGAATTATGCAAGTGGGCATAGATGTATACAGTCATTTATTTTTTCTTAAATTAACTTACTAAGTAATTCTTCCTAAAAACGGGAATTTCATATAAAGAATCTTTTTATTAGCAGAATATATAGGTGGAGAAGGTTGAATTTTCATCGTTAGTAGTTTTTTAAATAATTTGTCAATTAAAAAAGTTGGGAAATCATTTTTCAAAAATAAGTTTCTTAAATAGTCAAGTTCATTACTAAGATTTAAATATGATGAAGAAATTTTGTATCCTCTAACTAACAACGTATTAATCAAATTTATAGACATATATAAATATAAAAAATAAATATATATAATATACATAAATCATATATAATAGGTATTTAAATATACAGTTATATTTATAATATATATTTTGATATATATAATAGATATATATATACACACACACACACACACACACACACACACACACACACACACACACACACACACACACACACACACACACACACACACACACACACACACACACACACACACACACACACACACACACACACACACACACACACACACACACACACACTAAAAAAAAATCTGCACAAAACTAGCACAGCCCCCTAAAATAAAAACAACGTCTACACACTCTACATACACAAAACAAAAACGGATTTAAACGACACAGCAATCAATCGCCAGACATACATTTATTTAAAAAAAACTATTTGTTTCATTAATAAGTATGAAGTATTACAACATACATTTTCTTTGTATAATCAGTTGGTACTACTTATCCATCAAAAGATATATATATATATAATATATATATATATATATATATATATATATATATATATATATATATATATATTATATATATATATATATATATATATATATATATATATATATATATATATATATATATATTCAATTTTATTTTTAACTGTTTTTAACCATAATTTTGAAGATAACAACTTTACTTAGTTATAGTGATCCTGCCCGCTGACATTGTCGTTTCTGGTATGCACAGCACCCACCAGATAAATTACAAAGTGGTTAAACTACCCCTGGAGCATATCGAATTCATGTAGGGTAATTTTTTGGAGGGGTTTTGCAAGGGGCACAGGTGGCCGAACCTTGGAAGAGGAAGATGTAAAGGACGAAGGTGATGGGCGCTTGAAAACAAAAGAAGCAGGTCTAGGATCATGAGATGGAAGATTTCCAGCCTGAGAACGAGACATAGAAATGGAGGCTCAAAAAGTTGAAGGAATCAATTCCTCATGGGTTGAAGGAAACACAATTTGACTATGAACATCTGGTGGTTCTTTTTCATCTGAAGTTTGTGTAGGTCTCAGCTTGGGCCGAACTGATGGAGTTGTCACAGCTGTTACTGATGCAGGTGGTTTCATCATGGTTGAGGTGGGTGATCCAGTTTTGGATGATGGTGAAGTCACAGGATGAGAAGTACTAGAGGTTGTGGGTTTGGTTTACTCAAAGATGTGATAATGGTGCATCATCTCCCAAAGTGTGTTTATTAACTCTGGCGAAGAAAGGGTGAATGCCATCTTTCAAGAAGCTGTTTGGTCCTGATAAGTAAATTTCATTGCCTAGGGTTAATATTTGCTGGAACTCTGTATAGTTCCGGTCAAGTGTACTTTATGGCCTCAGAGATGGAAAGGGTATGGTTTCCCACCCATTGCAATTCTGAGGTATGAAGGCAGTTAAGTTAGTTAAAAACGTAATGATATGTATCTTCATTCAGTTCCTCTGGAAATGTTCGGGGTAGGTTCTGATACCATTCTTTGACTTCTTTTGGCGCGAATGCCACATGTCTGTAGTAATTGTAGTAGGGTAAGTCCGGGAAGGTTGGGATGACAATGTATAAGATGGCTTGTGGGTTATATTTCAAAATTTCCTTTTATGTTTGGTCGATGTAAGGTATGGCATCCTCCGCTTTGAAATTTAAATTAGGAAGGTGACCAAGTAACCTTGGCAGTTGAATGAACTCTTTTATACCTTTCATGTATGGCATTTTCTCTGTCACTTCGCCTCCTATCCACTCCTATGTTGATGATTCCACCTTCATTACTCTTTCCCTTTTAGTATCCCGCTTAACAGCAATTCTCGCCTCCCAGAATGGTGGCCCTGGAGCAACTGACCTCTGATCTTTCTTGTGTCTTTAATTGTGGGAAAAGAAACTTTGGTAGTTTTCAATGCCTTAAAAACACAGTTTCTTCATCAATCTACTAGACATAATCTTCCATCTTTTTTGAAAACTCACAGCTCAAACTTTCCTCTGTTCTTAATATTCTTGGCCTTTTCCTCTTCTTGTGACCTTAACTATAAGGATTCACATTACTTCTCTTTCTAAACAAGCTTCAAAGAGGTTTTGTGTTCTCAGACGCCTTCGGAACTTCCAATCACCACCCCAGTTGCATGAGAAGCGTCGTTCGCTCAAGTTTGAGGTATATCACATCTGGGGTGGGTCCACACAAACCGTTCTCCTTGATAAGATGCATTCTATGGCTTTTTTGTCAACTCTCCTACTCATTAAATCTCTCTAATCTCTTTCAAGCCGTTGAACTATTGCATCACTTTCCTTATACTATGAACACTGCTCCTCTTTACTCTCTCTAGTTGAGTACCTAATCCTTTGAGGAGAGTTCTTGCGTCTTTCCACACTGTCTCATTCTTTCGCTGTCCATACTGACCCCAGACTTAACAGCTATGCTCATCCTTTCTCTGTCCAGCTTTCACATACTCCACTGGAACATGCTTCCCTCATTATTTTTCCAACTTCCTTTGACTCGCACAATTTCAAACACTATGTATCAGGGCATGTCAGCCTTTGATTTTGTATTGGATCCTGGTTCTCCCTAACTCTGGTGAAACTTGATAGGCCTCAGTAGTAGGAAGGGCATTTCGGACAACGGTCCATATTTGGCCCACGGTGATTTTACCTTACCTTGACCTTTTTTGAGCCCAATTTTTTACCTGACCTTGACCTTTTTTGGCCTTTACCTTTTTGGGCTTGACCTTTTTTGAGCCCAAATTTTTTACCTGACCTTTACCTTTTTGGGCCTAGACCTTTTTGGGCCTAGACCTTTTTTGGGCCTAGACCTTTTTTCGACCAACCCTTTGGTCTTCCATGGGTCAATTTTGGCCCACGGTATTTTTCGGCAACCCTAATTTTTTGAGAACCCAAATTTTTGAGAACCCTAATTTTTGAGAACCCTAATTTTTTGGCAACCCTAATGTTTTTCGACAACCTAATTTTGCAACCCTTCGAAGGGTTACTATAAGTTGCGTCAACGGCTCGTTGTACCTCCCACCTAATTTTTTTCGACCAAACCTTTGGTCATCCATGAACCAATTTATTTACTATTTTGGCCACCCTTTAGGGGCTTAGCCCTATTTTTTGATATTTCGGTAACATCTACACACGAGGCGCGCGCGCACACACACACACACACACACACACACCTAGCCTACACCTAGCCTCCATATAGCCTACACCCAGCCTCCACATAGCCTACAGCCTACACCTAGCCTACACCTACACCCAGCCTACACATAGCCTACACCCAGCCTACAACTAGCCTTCACCTAGCCTACACCTACACTTAGCCTACACCCAGCCTACACCCTGCCTACACATAGCCTACACCCAGCCTACACCTAGCCTTCACCTAGCCTACACCTACACTTAGCCTACACCCAGCCTACTAGCCTACACCTAGATTCCACCCAGCCTGTACCTAGCCTACCTACACCCAGCCTCCACCCAACCTTCACCTAGCCTACACCTACCTACACCTAGCCTCCACCAGCCTTCACCTACACCTACACCTAGACTCCACCCAACCTTCACCTAGCGTACACCTATACCTAGCCTACACGTGCCCATACAACCTTGATGGCTCAACTTTTATGGCTCAACTTTGATGACGTCATCTTTGTTGGCATCTATATTGATGATTCAACTTTGATGACTCAGATTTATTGATGGTTCAACTTTGATGGTTCCCAATCACCGTAAGAAGTATCTAGGAGTGTTCTATTAGTGTTCTATGATTATTCTATGAGGTGCCAGGTGAGTGCCAAGTGAATGGCCAGTGAGTGCCAATGAGTGCCAATGAGTGCCAAGGAGAGTGAGTGCCACATGGTGCCAAGTGAGTGCCACATAGTGCCAACTGAGTGCACTTTTTCAAGCCTTTTCTAGCCTCCCCTGAACCCCTAATAGCCCTAATATGGGTATCTACCCCTAGGTTATAAGGTATGAGGAATCGAATGGTGTATATTACAAGTTGCTAGAATGCTTCCTACTATGAGTTAGTATTTTTCTAACACTTATAGCATGGCAGAATATATATCTAAAGAGCTACACATTTGAGACAGTGACCGCAAACGTTTCAGAGTCCGCGTCCGCAGGTCAGCCCCTCCGCGAAACCGCCGCCGCGTGCGCCCGCAGGCGCAATATTACCGCCGCCGCGTGCCTGGCGGCAATACCACCGCCGCGTGCGTCCACCCAGACACCAATATTTCCAGGCGTCCACCAGACGCAATATTACCGCGTGAACAAAAAATATGATATCAATGTAAACTATTCAAAGAATTTCATTTCAAATATACTATGAGTCATTCATTTTAATAAAATTGTACGAAATTTTATTAAAAACATATACTTTACATACCTTAAAGCAGTAAATCAGTAAATCAATAGAGGTGTTACCTGACATCAAGGGGGGATTAGTAGGGGATTAGTTTTTACTGTTTTACTGCTTTAACTCCCTGCTGTTTTTACTGCTTTTACTGCTTTAACTCATATGTTTTACTGCTTAACTCATATGTTTACTGTTTTAAACTATATATTTATTATCATTATGTTTTCTTTTATACTTTTTATTTATTATTATTTTATTATTATTTTATTATTATTATTATTATTTTTGTTTTAATACTTTTTATTTAAAAATTGTAATGTAAGAAAAACACACGCAGTGTCTGATATATAAAGGTTTTTAATAAAATTTCGTACAATTTTATTAAAAACATATACTTTACTGCTTTACAGCTTTAATTAATCTCATTATTCATTATTCACTTAACGAGTATGGATGTGGAGAAATTTACGTTCCGAAGTCCGGCTACATGTCTTGTAGCTGGGCCGACAGGCTGTGGTAAAACCTTTCTATTATTAAATATTTTAAAGGAAATGGAGATTTTCGAGCAGACCCCCGTAAAAATAATATGGTGTTATAATGTTTATCAGGAAAAATTTAAAGAATATAAAGATGTTATTCAATTTCATGAAGGCATATACGATATTAGATCGGTGGATAATATACATGGTCACAAAATTATTGTATTAGATGATTTAATGCACAAATTGAATTTGGAAATAGCAGAAGCGTTCACAGTTTATTCTCACCATCTAAATATCTCTGTGTTTTTCATAACGCAGAATATTTTTCATCAAAGCAAGCATATGCGAAGTGTTTCTTTAAACACACAGTATTTACTGTTGTTTGGCCAGAGAAGAGACATGAGTCAAATTAATGTATTGGCAACTCAAATGTTTCCCCTTCAAAGGAAAGAGTTCTTAAAAGTATATAAAGAGGTTACTTCAATCCCCCACGGTTATTTGATGTGTGAACTTCACCCCAAAAACACGCACAGAGTATTGCTCCGTACCAACATTCTTCCTTACGAGATAGAAACTGTATACATACCTGAATAATGAGCGCTCTAGTTGCAAAGTATTTACCTCTTATAAAAAAATTTAAAAAGCTGAAGCCTTCTGAAAAACGTAAACTAATTAGTGAGGATGAGAAATTCATCCAGTGTGTATGTGAAGTCTGTTTAAATCTTATAAAAGGAAATGTTCCTTTAAACAGACCTCAGAAGGTAAAGCTACGTCGTTATAGAAACATCATTAAAAAACTCTCCCTCAACATTAAAAATCTAAAAAATAAAAAGAAGTTACTACAGCGAGGAGGAGGGGTATTCCTACCATTACTCTTCTCCGTTATAGCTCCACTGATAACTAAGTGGTTGTCCCCATGATGAAGAAGGTTGCTGTACTTCCATATAATGAGTATGAGAAAATGAAGTATAATAATACAGCATCTGTACAGAATTCAGTTCCTCAGAATCAGCATTCACAACCTCTATATGAACAGTTATTACCACGCACTGTGCAAAATCCACAGTCACAGTTTCATCATTCACAACCCCAATATATGCAGATATTACCGCCCAATGCATTAGCATTACAGCCTCTTTCACTTCAACAGTTACACCAACAGAATCCTCATATTGTGAACGGATCATTAGCTTTTCAGCAGACTCTACCTCCCAGCTTATATGACCCTAAAGTTGAACAGATAACCAGTTACGAGAAAGAAGTGTACAGGATATTAAATTCAGACATTAACATCCATGAGAAACGCATCTTATACCAAGATGCCATACAAAAATTGATAGATCTTAAAGACTTGCATCTACATCCATCAATACGTAAACCGCTACCCGATGATGTAGATATACCTAATGAAGTAAAACTTGAAGTGAAAAATGAAGATAAATTAAAAAATATCCTAGAGGAGAGCTTACCTATTAGAGTGCGTAAATCAGGAATAGCTTTATATAATATTTTAAAAGAACAATTATCTTTGAATGAAGCAGGGCAGATCGTAATTGATGATGAAATAGTTAAAGGATCAAATATTGTGGATTTGATAGCTGATCTCTCACGTAACTGGAAGAAAGGTCCTGTAAAAGGATGGAATGAGATCAAACAAGAACTTCAGACTATTAATTTTCCCAGAACTTTAATCTTAAATACACAACGTTTAGCAGATTGATAATATACCCGTTACACCAAGACCTGATTCAAGTCCCTCTGGTACTTCTTACGCTTCAGACAAATTTAAACGTGTTACCAGAGGAAGAATGAGAAAAACACCTTATAATAAACATATTTGGATTAAATCGTAATTATGTATTATCATATATTTATTTAGTTGTAATGCTTGTATATAAATAAATGTTATTTTAAACCTTTTTCTTTATCCCTTTTATCTTTATATATATATATATATATATATATATATATATATATATATATATATATTATATATATATATTATATTATATATATATATATTCTATATATATATATATATATAAGCGTTTACATGGGTCCAGAGCCAAAACATGGAGGCCATCGCCCATAGATAACTTGCACTTACATTTACACTTATACACAGGTACAAACAACACGACCAGCTTTGGTCTCCATGGGTCATTTTGACCACCCTAATTTTAGGCCATCCTTATTTTTAGGCAGCCCTAATTTTTTCGCGCCAACCATTTTGCTATCCACGGTACAATTTTGATCCCTAGCATTATTGATCCCCCAACTTTTGATGCCTAACTTTAACGGTTCCCATCACCGTAAGAAGTTATGCTAGTGATGTTTCTATTAGTGGTTCTATGATTATTCTATGAGTATTAGATGAGTTCCAGGTGAGTGCCAAGTGAGTTGCCATGAGTGCAATGAGTGCCATATTTAAGGTACATATCTATTGCCGGTCAAGTATCTTGCTCTCTATTAATGGCAAAAACACGTCTGGTACCATTAAAACGTACAGCTATAATAACAGTACCACGAATAGAATTAAACGGTGCCAAATTGGGGGTATATTTGTACCAAATCTTAAAAACTGAACTAGATCTTATTTTAAACAATACATATTTTTGGATAGATAGTACCACAGTTATTAAGTATATTAACAATGAAACAAGACGATTCTATACATTTATTTCAATTTCACTTTCCTATATATGATAGTTTGAACTCGTGTTGTGAGGATGTGGTGTGTTTTTAATCATTTCAGTTTTAAAAATTTTTTTTAGTTGTTCATTTTTAAGTTTTAATTTAAACACCCTTGATATTGCTTTAATTTTTTATTAATTGCCTGTTTGTTGATATTTCTTATAATTATAATGGATTCAGATGGGAAAACATACGTTACATAATCTTTCAACGGGCTGGAATTTTAAGATAAGTTTTTTAGTGTCTTACCTTTTTTAACTTTTTAAACGTTACATATTTACTGGGCATACATGCTACACATATTTACTGTTACGTACGGTTTTTAGCCTTTACTTTTGCTTTTCAAGTTTTAATGTAGATTACTAGTTTTTTTCCTTTTAATTTTGCGTAAGTAAATTTGCTAGTGTGAGGGAGTGCTTGTGAGTTTTTAGTTTTCTAGGTTTTACATAGTTTGCATATTTACTGTACATACGGTTTTAGAATTTTCTTTCTATTTTTTAAACATAAGGTATTATAATTTTTTATTTTTGAGGTTTTAACGAAGGTCACTTATAATTTTTTGGTGTGTATGTTAATTTATGTATATATATATTTATTGTTGGGATTTAGTTTATGTTAAATTTTTATCCCGACTCCTCCTTTTGTTTTAGTCCGCTTTTGTCTATTCTTGTGTGTGTGTGTGTGTGTGTGTGTGTGTGTGTGAGAGAGAGAGAGAGAGAGAGAGAGAGGGAGAGAGAAGAGAGGGAGAGAGGGGGGGGGGAGGGAGAGAGGGAGGGAGAGGGGAGAGAGAGAGAGAGAGATGGCAGGTTTGCATGGGCGCGGGCTTTCTATTGACTTCACCAACATCCGTGGCTTAAAGTCTAACTTTGCCTCTGTGGAATATCACCTCTCTAACTCTAGCCCTAACCTTTTGCTCTTGTCCGCTTAGACTCAGATGGCTAAGAATTCATCCTCTAATTCTTTTAATGTATCCAACACTTATTTCAAAATTTCCGTCTGAAGGGTGGAGTGTGTTCCTATGTAAACATTAATACTTCTGTAACACGTCTCGTGAATCTCGAATCTCCCAACTTCGATGTTCTGTGGCTCAAAAAATCTTTCTTCCTTCTACTAAAATAATCTTGTGCTTCTGCTACTGTTTCCCTAACAGAACAGATTTACGCCTTTTTTGAATTTCTTACTACTTCTCACGAGAATGTTATATCTTCTCATCCCAAATACTGAGGTCCTCCATTTTGGGGATTTCAATGTAACCACAACACTGAATGGTTTGGGTCCTCTCATACTGATTTAGGTGGGGAGGAAGGCCAAATCATTAAGCATTCTCAACGATCTGGAGCAATAATCAACGAACCTACACATATTCCGGATCGTCCCAAAACCAATTCTTGACACACTCGACTTATGGTTTCACCACTAATCCTTCTTTCTATAAATACACCACCTTCCCTCCTATTGGTAAATCTGACCCACAACCTTATATCTCTTAATTGTTAATACTTTTCACCAACAGCTCCATCCTGCCCTATGCGTTTTTTCTGGCACTTTGATCGGGCCGATTAGGGGGCCTTGCGTTGCTTCTACGCTAACTATAATTGGAGTGACTGCTTTGTCTCTGGTGACGCTTCGACTTCTGCCGATAAGGTGGAAGCTGTAATCGTTGATGGGATGAGCAGGTTCATTCCTTCTTCGACTAAATCTTTCTCTCCTCATAATCCATGGTTCGACCGTGCTTGTTCTCTGGCCATTCAGGCTAGAGACAGTGCGTATTGGGGGGAAAAAAATCTTTTTTCCCACCTCCCTTTCTTATTTTTTTTTTTCTTAGAAATCGTTGCAAGGGATACTCTCGACGAGCAAAGCGGGCTTTTCTCATCAAACGAAAGTGCGCTAACTCCCTGGTTCTCCTACTGATAATCTTTCCTGGCCTCTATGCCAAAACAGCTATACAAACTTCCGTAGAATGGAGTCTTTTCTCCTCTTATTCGCTCTGATGGTTCTGTTGCTAATTCTCCAACTGAAAAGGCCAATCTCTTCGGCCTCCTATTTTCCTCTAACTCAACCCTGGACGATTCTGGCATTCCTCATCCTCCTCCTTCTCCTCTCAGGTGTCCTATGCCTTTGCCTGTGATTAACAATTCGATCGGTGCATGGGCTCCTGAAATCTACGAACGTTAGGAAGGCGGGTGGCCCGGATGGCATTCCTCCCCGAGTTTTGAGGGAGTGTGCTTCCGTGCTATCCCCGCCCCTCGTTCAACTATATTCTCTATGTCTATACTAATATTTTCCCTCAGTGTTGGAAGCACGCACATGTCCAACCTATTCCGGAAAAAAGGAAGCCGCTCTGATCCTTCTAACTATCGCCCTATAGCTCTTACTTGTATTCTATCTAAGATCTTTGAAACTCTTCTCAACTCTCATTTTTTAGATTCATCTGGAATCTCATTCACTTCTTTCCGATCGCCAGTAACGGCTTTCGGCGCTCGAGGTCTACTGGCGATATACTTTTCCTATCTTACTGATTTATTGTTTTCCGCCTTAGGAACTACGGGGAGACTTGCGTGGTGGCGCTTGACATATTCAAAGCATTTTGACCGGGTATGGCACGCGTAACTGCTCTCCAAGCTCCCTTCCCTTGGGGGTTTCCTCCTTCTCTTTGCTTACTTATGTCTAGCTTTCTTGCAAGTCGCTCAATATCGCCTGTTGTTGATGGAGCGACTACTTCATTTTCTCTGTCAAATAGTGGTGTTCCTCAGGGTTCTGTCTTATCTCCTACTTTATTCCTACTTTTCAATTAATGACTCTTCTCCTGCACATTCTACTCTATTCACTCATGATGCCGATGACTCGATCCCTTCATCTTCAACTCATTTTCAATTCTGGCCCCTTCCTCTTTTACTTCTAGAATCGCCTCTCGTCTTAATCTTTCCGATTCTATTCTCGCTGATCTGGATAGAATTTCCGGATGGGGTGGTCTTGAACCTGTGAAATTCAACTCTTTAAAAACTCGAACTTCTACAAATCTTCCTCTCTAAAGACACCTTCTAACTTTCCTATCTCTTTCGACGGTTTCTCGTCTCTCCTGTTGACAATATAACATCCTTGGCCTTAAACATAAACAACAAAGTCTTGGAACCCTCAACATCACAACCGCGTTGCTACAGGCGGCCTCCAAGAAACTGGGAGTTCTGTTTTAGACTGCGAGACTTTTTTTTCCCTCTTCACCCAGTTACTCCAGTTATACAAGGGCCTCATCTGGCCCTTGTATGGAGTACTGCTCTCATTCTGGGAGGGGCTCAGGTTTTCACCCGGCTTTTGATAGGGTGAGTCCAAAGGCAAAAAAGACTTATCAAAACTGTCCTGTTCTTTCTAGTTTACTTGACCCTCCTCTATCTTTGCGGCGCGATGTTGGTGCTTTATCTCTTTTCTATAGGTACCGTAGCGGCAAGTGCTCGAGGGAACTTTCCACTCGCGTGCCACCACCTTTAAGACGCCCTCGTAGCACAAGGGGTGCTGTGTCGGCGCATGAGTTTTGTGTTGATATCAGCAACTCCAGACTAGTTCGCTGCGGTGCCTCCTTCTTTCCTGCCACCTCGGTTCTGTGGAATTCTCTTCCATCTTCTGTGTTTCCTACTCAATTTAATCTCCCTCACTTTAAAGCCGCGTTTGTGTTCATCTGCGTAATTTGTGTTAGTTGAATTTTTGTTAATTTTAACACCCCCTCCCTTGAATAGGGCTTTGCCCGGGAGGGTGGTGAAAACTAAAAAAAAAAAAAAAAAAAAAAACTCACACCCACACGCAGATGCACTTAAACTTACACTCACACACCGAATATTTGATGCCTCAAACTTTGATGCCTCAACTTTGATGCCCCAGATAAATGCCTCAGCATTGATGCCTTCAACTTTGAAGGTTCATTTTTGATCATGACTCATCTTTGATGACGTCATCTTTGATACGCATCTATATGATGCATTCATCTTTGATAACATCACCCTTTGATGGCTCACTCTACCTCACATCAAGAAACAGAGTTTATATTAATGTCTAACCTATTGTTATATGTTATACAGCTGATCACCAGCGCAAGCATGATCTCTCCGCGTGAAGTCCCACGAATCGCAGACGGTGGAAGCGCGCGTTGCCGCCGCGTGCAAGAGGCAATATTCGGTAACCGCCGCCGCGTGCACCCGCAGGCGCCATATCCCCGCGTACCCACCGCCGCGTGCGCCCGCAGGCGCAATATTCGCCCGAATGAAAATTATATATATACCTATACATATATGAGTCATTCATTTTATTTCATATTAACCATTTTCAAAGATTTCTTCTTCCAAATAATTA
>JABUQX010017329.1:20000-27500 GCA_015478945.1 Trachelipus rathkii | reverse complement strand
TGTGTTGCCATGACAATAAAGAATAAAGCTTACCTAGCAACTCACGTTGTGAATGCAACACTATAGTTTGCATTATGGTAGCCAACATAATTTCGCATTTATGTTGGCAACCATGATGCAAACTATTGTGTTGCCATGACAATAAAGAATAAAGCTTACCTAGCAACTCACGTTGTGAATGCAACACTATAGTTTGCATTATGGTAGCCAACATAATTTCGCATTTATGTTGGCAACCATGATGCAAACTATTGTGTTACCATGACAATAAAGAATAAAGCTTACCTAGCAACTCACGTTGTGAATGCAACACTATAGTTTGCATTATGGTAGCCAACATAATTTCGCATTTATGTTGGCAACCATGATGCAAACTATTGTGTTGCCATGACAATAAAGAATAAAGCTTACCTAGCAACTCACGTTGTGAATGCAACACTATAGTTTGCATTATGGTTGCCAACATAATTTCGCATTTATGTTGGCAACCATGATGCAAACTATTGTGTTACCATGACAATAAAGAATAAAGCTTATCTAGCAACTCACGTTGTGAATGCAACACTATAGTTTGCATTATGGTTGCCAACATAATTTCGCATTTATGTTGGCAACCATGATGCAAACTATTGTGTTGCCATGACAATAAAGAATAAAGCTTACCTAGCAACTCACGTTGTGAATGCAACACTATAGTTTGCATTATGGTAGCCAACATAATTTCGCATTTATGTTGGCAACCATGATGCAAACTATTGTGTTGCCATGACAATAAAGAATAAAGCTTACCTAGCAACTCACGTTGTGAATGCAACACTATAGTTTGCATTATGGTTGCCAACATAATTTCGCATTTATGTTGGCAACCATGATGCAAACTATTGTGTTGCCATGACAATAAAGAATAAAGCTTACCTAGCAACTCACGTTGTGAATGCAACACTATAGTTTGCATTATGGTAGCCAACATAATTTCGCATTTATGTTGGCAACCATGATGCAAACTATTGTGTTGCCATGACAATAAAGAATAAAGCTTACCTAGCAACTCACGTTGTGAATGCAACACTATAGTTTGTATCAAGTGCCGATATGTTTCGCATTTATGTTGGCAACCATGATGCAAACTATTGTGTTGCCATGACAATAAAGAATAAAGCTTACCTAGCAACTCACGTTGTGAACGCAACACTATTGTTTGCATAATAGTTGCCAACATAATTTCATGATTGAAATTTTTGAAAAAAAAACTGTTCAGGAACTAATTTCTCCAGTTGTACATAAACATCATTAAAAATGAAGAAACTTTAATTAAAGAGTACTATCAATATAGTTACAGGCCAAATACATTATTTTTTTTATTAATTTATAACAATATATACCTTTATAAAATGAATGAAAACTAAATATGC
Source organism: Trachelipus rathkii (assembly GCA_015478945.1). Taxonomy (NCBI): domain Eukaryota; kingdom Metazoa; phylum Arthropoda; class Malacostraca; order Isopoda; family Trachelipodidae; genus Trachelipus; species Trachelipus rathkii. The sequence continues at coordinate 26,088 of JABUQX010017329.1, read as the reverse complement.
GAATATGTAAATAAGTGATAAAGTGAAAAGTAAGTAAGTGAAAACTGAAAAGTGAAAAAGTGAAAAATAAATAGTTAAAAAAGTGAAAATGCGAAAAAATGAAAAGTAAATAAGTGAATAAGTGAGTGGATAAGAGAAAAAGTGAAAGAGTGAATAAGTTAAAAAGTGAAAAAGTATATAAGTGAATAAGGGAAAAAGTGAAAGAGTGAATAAGTGAAAAAGTGAAAAAGTAAATAGGTAGAACAAGTGAAAAAACGAAAAAGTGAAAAAAGTGAATAAGTGAAAGGGTGAATAAGTTTATAAGTGAAACCTTAACTATTCATACCGTCAGTGAAAACCTCTGAAAATGTACAAAGATAACCATTTAGCAGCATAAAAATACAAAACATTTTCGTCTGATAAAAAAATATTTGTCATATAATTTTATGGGAAGGTAAATTTATGGTAGCTTTATGACACCTTTATGGAGAGGTATATACCGATAATTTTTTATGGTATCCTTTTTATGGTAGATTAAATGAGTGCACATTGCCAGAGTCCCAAAGGGTCCTTTCGCACTCTTTGAAGAAGCCCTTGGTAGCCCTGACATTAAAAAAAAGAAAAAAGCTTCTTTAATTTAAGTTAATGGAGAATTACACTTGTGAAACTGAGAATTTAAAAAAAAAATTCTGTCACATAATAATAATAATTATAATAATAATAATAATAATAATAATAATAATAATAATAATAATAATAATAATAATAATAATAATAATAATAATAATAATAATAATAATAATAATAATAATAATAATAATAATAATAATAATATAGATAATGATAATGATAATGATAATGATAATGATAATGATAATGATAATGATAATGATAATGATAATGATAATAACAATAATAACAATAATAACAATAATAACAAATTAACAAATTAACAAATTAACAAATTAACAAAATAACAAAATGATAAAATAATAAAAAGAAGAAGGAGAAGAAGAAGAAGAAGAAGAAGAAGAAGAAGAAGAAGAAGAAGAGAAGAAGAAGAAGAAGAAGAAGAAGAAGAAGAAGAAGAAGAAGAAGAAGAAGAAGAAGAAGAAGAAGAAGAAGAAGAAGAAGAAGAAGAAGAAGAAGAAGAAGAAGAAAAGAAGAAGAAGAAGAAGAAGAAGAAGAAGAAGAAGAAGAAGAAAGAAGAAAGAAAAAGAAAAAGAAAAAGAAAAAGAAAAAGAAAAGAAAAGAAGAAGAAGAAGAAGAAGAAAGAAGAAGAAAAGAAGAAGAAAGAAGAAGAAAGAAGAAGAAAGAAAGAAAGAAGAAGAAAGAAGAAGAAGAGAAAAAGAAGAAAAGAAAAAGAAAAAGAAAAAAAAAAAAAAAAAAAAAAAAAAAGAAAAAAGAAAAAGAAAAAGAAAAAAAAAAAAAAAAAAAAAAAGAAAAAGAAAAAGAAAAAGAAAAAGAAAAAGAAAAAGAAAAAGAAAAAGAAAAAGAAAAAGAAAAAGAAAAAGAAAAAGAAAAAGAAAAAGAAAAAGAAAAAGAAAAAGAAAAAGAAAAAGAAAAAGAAAAAGAAAAAGAAAAAGGACAAGGACAAGGACAAGGACAAGGACAAGGACAAGGACAAGGACAAGGACAAGGACAAGGACAAGGACAAGGACAAGGACAAGGACAAGGACAAGGACAAGGACAAGGACAAGGACAAGGACAAGGACAAGGACAAGGACAAGGACAAGGACAAGGACAAGGACAAGGACAAGGACAAGGACAAGGAAAAAGAAAAAGAAGTCGGAGGAATATGCAAGTAGTGAGGTTACTATGTGAGGGAGGAGTTCCAAAATGAGAGGTGACGCTCCCGAGCAGAGAACCCCTCTCATGACAACTCCACCAGCAAGCCATATATATATATATCTTTATCTACATCTAAACTCTATATATATATATATATATGCATATATATATATATATATATATATACTAGCTATATATATATATAAGTGCGTGTGTGTTTATGTGTGTGAATGCATGATCCTAATAAAACATTTTATAGTGTGTTTTTCTTTAGGGTTCTGATATGGTCAGTTTCTTCATTCGTCTGAGTTTAACGACTTCAAAGGAATAAAATATAAACTTTCTGACTCTTCTTTTTTATTATTATTATCTAAATTAAAAAAAAAATTGTAAAATAAAATACAACTAAATAAGCAACTGTAAAGATGAAGAGAGGAAGTATGAAAGATTGGAAAATGTAAAATACGAATAAAAATAAATGGGATTACATTTTCTTAGACTTAAGCTGAAGAGTAGGTTGCTCATATATATATATATATATATATATATATATATATATATATATATATATATATATATATATATATATATATATATATATATATATATATATATATATATATATATATATATATATATATATATCATCATCACACACACCTTCTTTCCCCAAGACTGGGGGTAGGGTGCGTAACATGCACCGGAAACAGAAAAGTAGTAGAAGAATGTGACGCAATTCGAAAAGAAAGCCAGCCTTACCGCCCCCTTTATACCTTTTAGTGAGAACTCGTCACAGTCAGAAAATCCACACTAGAGCTTCACGGGACAGCGAAGGACCCTCACTATGGCATCTCGTCAATGTGGGGTTCATCCCTTGGACCAGGTGAGTCACAACCACACCTCCTTACAAAACCCCGTCATTCCCTCCTATTATGCACCTTTCTTCTCGCCTCTGCCAAACTCACATTTCTCTCCTTCAGGCATTCCTTTACTGACTCAATCCACTTTTTCTTCGGTCTCCGAGCCGGTCAATTCCAAGCACACTCACCACTATACATTCGCTTAATCAGCCGACTAACATCCATCCTTTCCACATGACCAAACCATCTCAACGTACTTTCATTTATTCTCTCATTTACCACTTTCTTCACACCACACCACTCTCTAATACGTTCATTCCTCATTTTGTCAATTTTTCTCACACCTAACACGCCCCTAAGACTGTCCATCTGAACATATTGAACTTTAGATCTATACCTCTTATTTCTGACCATAGTCTTACTACAATACATTAACTCAGGTAACAACATACCCTCATGTAAGGCACTAGCGCACTCAAAACTTAGTCCCTTTACATCCACCAACGATTTAATTGCACCATCCACCTTCCTGCCATTCACAACTTTCCTCCTACACTCTGCATCATCCGTTCAATTTTCATCCAACATATATCCTAAATGTTTAAACTCAGACACTTGTTCCAGCTGCTCACCATCTAACATAACTGCACACCGATGACTGTCCTTACTCGCAACAATAACTTTACTTTTATCTACATTTACTTTCAAACCCCCTTTTTACACACCCTTCCAAATCTCTCTACCAATCCTGTAAAACTCTTCAGATTCTCCACTCATAACTAAATTATCCGCATATAATAGGTAGGGCACCCTCCACTCTCTTCCATTCTTCAACATTCTAACACCATCACCTGCTACCCCCACCTCTATTTCTTTCAAATCCCCATCCATATACAAATTGAAAAACCAAGGAGGCATAACACATCCCTGTCTCTCTTCGCTATTAATATTAAACCAATCACTTTCGAGACACTTTATTCTTACACACGCTTCAGAAGCATACCACCAACACCATATACCACTAACACTTGCCATAGAGCTTCCCTATTAATCCTATCATACGCCTGTTGCAAATTCATAAAACCTAAATACAATTTATTCTGCTTCTCCCTCATTTTCGCAATCATCTGTTTCAATATAAAGATTTGATCCACATATCCTCTACCACTTCTAAACTCAACTTGTTCTTCACCAATCAGTCGTTCAGTCACTCGACGAACTCTTTCGACCAAAATACCAGCATTTATCTTCCCTACAACACTCAATAAACTAATTCCCCTATAATTCCTACAGTTACCCTTATCCCCCTTACCCTTATATAAGGGTACTATTACTGCTCGCCTCCAATCCCTTGGAACTATACCATCTATAAACGCTTTGTTACACATCTTCCAAATCCAATCAATCATCATCCCTCCTCTGTTATTGATCATCTCACCAGTAATTTCATCTATATCTGCAGATTTACCATTCTTCAAATTTTTCACTCTACCCATTACCTCCTCCTTACTAATGATCTTATCCCCAAAATATATATTCCTTCTTGCATCATTAAAGCCACACACATTAACCATCTCCTCTTTTTACTGATAATGTTAGGCAGATTTTTGAAGCATTCTCTCCACACTCCCCTCACATCCATTTCATCAGTTACAAAAGCCCCATCCCTATTCATAATTCCAAGCAGATTCCCCTTATACTCACTCTTAACCTTTTGCACTTCCTTCCAGAAGAGCTTCCTATTCTTTTGTAAGTCCCTATTCATCCTCCTTCCAAACTGTTCATTTACCTCTTTTTTCCTCCTACGTATGCAGCTTTTAGTATTTCTTTTTTCCTCCAAATATAATTCCAAACATCTTTCTTTTGAAACCTCATCATTGGCTTTCAGTACATTCAATCACGCTTCTTTTTAATTTTTAACTGCTTGCATCACCTCTTCATTCCACCACTCACTGCTAACATTCTTACTCCCTACTTTAGCACATCAACGCACTTCTTTTTCACTGCTAACAACCGCTTCCTATATTTGCTTCCAGATTTGTTCAGTTTCAACTTGTTCACATTCAACTGATTTAATTGCAAGCGCTCTTAAATACTTATCCTTATTACCCTGTTCACTTGACTTCTCACTCTTAATTCTACCCACTTCCTTTCTTATCACTTTCCTCTCATCCGAGCCCCAAATCACTTAATTTTACATAAAACAACATAATGATCCGATAATCCCATTCCTAACCCCCTTTACTGATTTAACATCCAACACATACTTCAACATCTAATTCTTCACCAACACAAAATCAATCATACTTTTCACATCGATACCCTCTCTACCTACACCAACTCTAGTATACTTACGAATACTCTTGTGTTTAAAGAAAGTATTACTTTCTCTATTACCTCTCTCTTCACACAGAAATCAATCACCTTCCTACCATTCTTATATTCTCCCGAGACTTCAAAGCCACCTGTTATACCATCCTTTTTTTGATCACCTATACAACCATTTAGGTCACCCAAAACGATCAATCTGAAGCTCCTACTCACCCCATCCAAAACATCGTTCAGATTATTTCAGAAAATTGCACTCTCTTCAACATTACCCTCAGATGGATCATATGTCACAACCACACATGCCTTGACCTTTTCAAACTTAAATTTAACCATTAGAATTCTAGAACTCACACACACAAAACTTGTCATAGCTCTGTGCCACAAGTCACTCATCTGAATTGCAACTCCTTCTCTCCCACTATCATTCCTTTCCACACCAGTACAAACACATTTCACGCCACAGTACTTATTTTCGCCGTTTCCTTTCATCTTCGTTTCAGTCACAGCGAACAAGTCAAATTTGCCCTTTCTGAATACATCCATCACCTCTCTCCTTTTCTCTTCAACATTTATTCCCCTGACATTCCATGTATCCATACGATTCATACATTTTCGCCGAAAGATAGAAGGACGTTTACGGCGATCACGACCTTCTCCGTGGTATGCATTAGCATTCCCGGCACAAGATAAGTAGTAATGGGCAGCCAACCCAACTACCACCGTCCCTTTAGTCGCCTTCTACGACACGCAGGACATACGATGTGGGCAATTCTTTCTCCCCACACATAGGGATATAATGGATAGGGATGTCTGTAAGATGTTGTCTAGAAGAAGGGTGTGGATATAAGTATGTGTATATGATATGTGGATAAAGGTGGTGTCTGTAAGATGTCTGGTGGATGAGTGTGGATATGAACGCGAAACAAAAGGCGAACCATTAGACACTGGAATGTCATGGGAGACCCTACATACCATAAGTCAAATGGGAGGTAATTTCATCGCTGCAGTATGCTCGCTTCTATATCTCTCTCTCTCTCTCTCTCTCTCTCTCTCTCTCTCTATATATATATATATATATATATATATATATATATATATATATATATATATATATATATATATATATA
>JABUQX010017329.1:0-15000 GCA_015478945.1 Trachelipus rathkii | reverse complement strand
ATATATATATATATATATATATATATATATATATATATATTAAACTATATATATAAAAATAACACTTATATATATATATATATATATATATATATATATATATATATATATATATATATATATATATATATATATATATATATATATATATAATATATAATATATATATATATACTTTCAACTAAATACTATATATATATAAATATATATATATATATATATATATATATTATTTCTCAAACTCTTATGGGAAAAAGTTCAATTCCTATTGTAACGGACCAACAAATATTACATAAGATAAGAGAATACCATAAAAAATATCGTAATATTAAGAAGCCTTTGAAAAGAGAAGGTAAACTAAATTCTTCCAAAAAAGTTGTATCATTTAGAGAATCAGCGGAGAAAAATCTGTTCGATATTTCATTATGTAAATGCAAGGACTTTTTAATATGTACTTGCAAAATTATAGGACCCGTAGCTGAAAGAGTTTTGTTAACGGATCAAGGGACATTTCGAAGAATGGTAATTAGAAATATTGGCATTAAAGCAAACAAAATGCTTGAAAAAAGATTGAAACGCAAAGAAAAGGCAGCAGAAAGAAGTCAAAACGTTCAATTGCAAGACAGTGAAGAAAAAACAGCTAATAGACTTTCTCCTTCTGTTATGGGACACATTTTGAATTCTCCAAGTTCTCCTGATGAATTTGAAGACACTGAATTTAAACCATGTGAAACGAAAAGCACAATTAAAAGTAAAGATTCTCCTTCAACTTCGCAAATGAGAACTGAGCTTCCAAATGTAGCACAGGCTTGCGACAGAACTGGTGTTTCTGATAGAGCAGCAGCAATTCTTATAAATGCAGCTTTAAAAGATATGGGAGTAATTACCAAAGACGATTCTTCTAAAGTAGCAGATAATAGAGACAAAAGCAATTACCAAAGACTAAAATCCATTCGTCATCAATTTTCTCCAAAAGAGGGAAAAACACTCTTCATCGGAAAATGGGATATACTTTGACGGCCGAAAAGACAAGACTTTAATTCGGGTTAAGGAAGGAGAAAGACCAGCTAACCAGAAGATCATGTGTTCTAGCACATAACCAAAATCTTTATGTCTTTGTCATGTCATTCCTTTATCTGGCAGTTATATATTAAAAACAAGTATATTAACTTTTTTAGAGAAAATGTTGATCTTTCTAAGTTGCAAGTTGTTGGTTGTGATGGAACAGTGGTTAATACAGGTTCTAAAAATGGCATCATAAGACAACTTGAGCTTTCTATGGGACGTACTTTGTAATGGTTTGTTTGTTTGTTACATACAAATGAATTACCATTACGTCATCTATTGCAACATTTGGACGGAAAAACTACTGGACCAAAAGGGTACTGTGGAGAAATTGGAAAAAAGTTAGAATCTTGCGAAAAGATGCCTGTAATAAGCTTTGAAAAGATAGAAATAACTTTGCCTGATGTTGCCCTTGATGAACTTAGTACAGATCAACGATATCTCTACGAAATGTGTACTGGAATTTCAAACGGAAATATTTCATTAAGCTTGTTGCCACGAAAGGATCCAGGAAAAATGAGTCATTCCAGGTGGTTAACGACAGCAAATAGAATTTTGAGATTATATGTTTCAACAAAAGACCCATCGAGGAACTTTAAAGTTTTGACAGAGCATGTTATTAGAGTATACTCATGCGCATGGTTTGATAAAACTCAAGTCATTTTGTCGGCAAGGGAATCAACACTTTTATAGCATTAAAAAAAATATCTATTCTTGCCTGAAAAGTTAAAGAGCATAATAGATCGAACATTGCAAAGAATACATAGAACATAATTATGATGTCTTCAAAATTATTAGAGTTCATTTATATGGCACTGGTCGTTTTATATCAGATACAATATACAGGGTGTTTCAGAATTGCTTGACCAAACTTGGACCCGTGGTTGTGCAGACCCCAACTATGAAAAACGTCTATATGAACTAGTGTCTTAAACAATACAGATCTAATTGAGTGGCATTCAGTTTCACCTTCTGAACCATCACTTACAGAATCTATTTCTGATAATAAACTTAAGACGATGATTTTGGACGTTCCTGCTGAAATTGATATTTAAGATTTCCGTGCCATTCACAATCAGTAGAGAGCTGTGTCAAATTAGCTGCTGAAGCATCAGCCGCAGTGTGTGGCAACGACTCACGAGAGGGACTCATGAGATCAAGAATAGCACCTAGAATTGCATTGCCCAAATTTGAAATCAAAGGTCAATATCTCCAGGTTCTACGAGGCAATTAACCTAAATATTTAAAGACAAAGGGTGGGAGGGTAATGGAACTCAATATGCAGTCAATTCCACGTGGTGAGTTCCGGGTTGGGTAAATTGGATTTGGAGGTAGAATTTATTTTTTTATACAATATCTCTTGGGTCATTTCTCGTAAATGATATTACAAATAGCATTCATACAAAGGAGATCGATCCTTTTTATTTTTCTGGCGTTTTATGATTCAAATTACTCCTTTTATACTTTAACATTTATAAAATTTATCAAAACAGACAACCATTCGTCACTTATAATTTTCTTTATATATTGTACAACACCGTTTACAATATTTTTTATTTATTTTATATTCTTTACATTCGTAAAAAGGTGGGCATGACTTCACCTCCGACTTTTCGCAATAAATTTTACGATCTTTTTTATTTGGCTAACCATAACTATTTTAAAGAACCCGTTAGGGATAGTTGCGGTTGGGATAAGTGTTTGGTTGTTCAGTGGAGGCTGGTGCTACCTTCAACCACTGTATACCTACTACGTATATATACTGAATAAATAAATAAATAATTATATATATATTATATTACACATTCTCCCCCATATCACAACGATACAGATACTATACTTACTACCTCTCACTCTCACCTCACCACTTCCATCTATATATATACCTATATTATCTATATACTATTATAAATATACCACTTTACTCTACTACTTCTAGTAGGTGACTCATAAGATATATATACCTATATACCGATCAGTAAATAATATCTCATAAAAATAATTATATTCTTATTATGACTTCATTACTAAAAATAAAATCTATAAATTATTACATATATAAAAATTATACTTATATTATAATTATATATATCTTATAATATAAATCTTATAACTAATCCATTCTTATATTATAATATTATATTATATTATATTATTATATATATAAATATAATATACTGTTTTATAAGGTTGAGATTTTTATCATATGTTTTATGTAATGTATTTTGAGAGACGTGGAATGCAGTTTTACTTTAGGTAACAAAGAAATCGTGAAATGCTGTATTTATTGTTGCTAGAAGTGCGATTTGAATATTATAGGTCTTAGGTTACGGAAGATAGCACACAAATTTAATTATATCATACTCAATAGAAATTAATTTCTCGATTAAGAAACATAATGATTTACCAAAAAATAAACATTATCGTTTTGTGAAGATTTAACAAATTAAAACAAATATCGAAAACAAAAACTTCTTATTCTTTTAAAACAAAATCAAGGATTTTCTTCTAAATTATATTTTATGAAAACATGTATTTTAGATTAATGTATATCCGATATATCTTATTAAATTACAAAATAATTTGTTATCTTGTAATATGACAAAAAAAAAAAAAAAATAAAAAAAAAAAATAAAAAAAAAATTAAAAAAATAAAAAAGCAAAAAAAAAAAAATAAAAAAATAAAAAAAAAAATAAATGTTAAAAATAAAAAAAACGCTATATATATGTCCGTGTTTAATATATGAAACAAATAATGATCCAGAATTGTGCATTGATATTTGAGAGAAAGACAATATAAATATATTATTCGCAATGTCATGTTTTTTATATAGAAACTTATAGTGAATAAATAATATTAGTTTATTTATAGAGATGAACTCGTTGTTGAATTTGATACTGATTAAATATTGGAAAATAAATAAATATAAATATAATATGATTTTTAACCTATACCTTCGTCTCGGATGCGGATGTCAAGTGTATATTGGGTGTAATATAATAATGAGTATGTATGTATTATGTATTTGTATGTATTATTGTGTGTGTATCTGGTTTTGATTAAAAGAAGATGTGTAAGCTTTTAACTCTTTTAAATTTCTTTTATTCTTTTTAAAAACTTATTTTCATTTATATTCTCATTTTAACCATCTCTATTGTTTCAACGTATCTGTTGTGGTATATTCGTTTCTCGCACGGGTCGTTGTTGATTCCTCAGGTTTGGTTTTGTGATGCGATCTTTTAGTACCTGGAGGATGAAGGGAAGATCCTCACAAAATGTGCCAGACTATGTAGTGGAAAATAGATATTAGAAGTTAAATATGAACGAGATAAAAGTATGGTGGGAAAGAGAGATATATGAGTAATTTCAGAAAAGGCTGGGTTTGTCATGTAAAATGTGAGATAGAAATTATGACTTTACGGGTTGTGGAAAGTTTAAACCGAGATTAAAATAAAGATATGAAGACGGAGATAATAGTGATATCGAGTCATGGAGATTGAAGAAAAAATGTTGGATGTGTTAGGGATAATCCAAATCGTAAGTTTTGAAGGTGGTGTCAGAAAGAAAAAGTAGGGAGTAAATGTTTCTACTAAAGATCTCTCTCATGAGCGACATGCACCTCAATCCACAAACTATAGTAAGACGAAGCGCATCAATGACTCTCAACTATTCAGTATCACCAGTGCGTCCTGTCGCGATCCACTATCGTACTCCACGCTGTGCGAAAGCTCTCATATCTCTCAACTTACACGACTTAAGCCTGGCACAGCCTATCTAATTCTACTCGTCTATGCTTCTCTTGGTCGGGTATTCATCACACCATCACTAATCCATACACTAACCATGCAGAAGTCTGAAGTGTCCACTCCTATTTCTGACAGCGGTGCGATAACAGCCATAGACAGAGAGCCTGTCAACTCCTCTATTCGATGTTCATGTCTTGAAATCTCCTATATGCCATCCTCATATATAAGCACACGTGAGCTGCGACGCTAAACTATACTGTATGAAAGGAAGGTGATTGGGAGATGAAGGCTATAATAACACTGTAATGGCTAGTTGAATAGTTATGAGGGAAAGACGGTTGGTGAAATAAATGTCACCAAAATAGTAACAAAATCATAAATTATATTATTGGTATTGACGAACCAAACTATTTGATAAAGATAAATAAATAATACTAAGAAGAATCCGGTTGATTAAGACCATGATGTGAGGTCTAAAAGGAGATAATGGAATAGTAAATGTGGTTGCACAATTCTTTAGTTCACTACTTTACGACATTTCTATTTTTGTCATGAAATATGATATATATATATAAAGTGTATACTATAAATATTAAATATAATATTATATTTAAATAGTTATATTATATTTGGATAAAACTTTGTAATGTAAGTATGAATATTATTATATAGTTATTATATATATATATATATAATATTATATATATTATAGTTATATATAGTTATATAAAAGATAGGGAAGAAAAAATTTGAGTGTAGAAAATGCAGTTTTGTCTCGGACAATTCCGATTTCTTCGATCCCAAAAAAGCGTGTGGTTTATATTTACATAAATTAATTTATCTGGTTGAGCTTTTTTCCCTACTTTTAATATGTGCCAAACGGCACTAGTGAATTTATTTTTATTTATTACATCTCTCTGAGAAATGCAGATAAAAAAAGTGTGCATATTGGAAAGAGTAAATTAAGAGGAAAAAGATGTCTGGAAATGTACACCTATATATGAGTTTTACGGGTATGTGCTTTCAATTTATTAAAGGGTGCCGGAAAAATGATTAATTATAAAGTATTTATTTAAGAGTATGTGTTCAATTCTGTACAGAAAGTATCTAACATTTAATCTATAAAATATCATGTTTACTTATATTCTTAAATAATATAAAACTTTTACCTTCTTACTTTACTTTTCATGTGATACCCTGATTTAATATATAAATTTACTTAACATTACACTTATATTACCTTCGATGTTCAAAATTTCTCACCTTAATGAATCAAGAAATAAATACTGATAGGACTCAATCTTTACTTAAATATTTTTATTTATTATTTATTACAATATCATATTTTTGTGCCATTTATTTCAATGTATAAATTTTTGTGATGTTTCGCGTCTGTATCCATTTGTTGGGTTGTTAGGTGAGAGAGTGAATTTTTCTTGCAGATATTATTACTAGTATATCTTAAATTCCTTATTTCTGGCCACTTAAAAATGTTTTCTTAAGTATTTGTTAAAATAATGAGAACAAGTATATTTATTCTTCGTATTTAGGTTTTAGAGCGTTCCTGGAGTAGGTGAATAGTTAATGGAATTGAGAAAAGACTGCTTTTTTAGTCAAAGTTAGCAGTTATTGGAAGTATTAATAAAGAAATTTTTAATTACTACAGTTTGTGGTGAAAATAAATATTTCTAATGTGTGAATTATAAAAAAATAAATCTTTTCTCAGGAGAAATTTTAATTATTTATTGTAGAATGTAGATAATGGTCTTCCGCTAATTATTAAACTGTATATAATATATTTGATATTTTGTCTCCAAGGTTTCAATAATAATAAAGATACAAATAAGAATACTTTAAAATAATATATTACTATTATATAATATTATATATAAGTTTATTATACTTATTTTAATTATGCTTACTGTTTTAGGGTAATTAAATATATACTTTATTTGTTTTAGTAGTTAAAAACTTATAATAGGTACGAATATCTTCTTTCTGACTTTAATATTTAAAAATATACAAAGTTGAAGCGTTTCTCAGACATTTTTTTCAACATGTTATGTGACATGCAATTTCATGATACGTAGGAATGAAGTAAGATGAAAAGGTATATCGGTAAAATACAAAAACTAATTTTATATATAGTACTGGTAGAGTTGTTATGCAAATATAGTGTTTAAGTGGTTGGCATTATTAGAATGAGTATTAGATAATATTGTGATACACCAATGAGTAATTTTTTTTAAAGAAAAGGGAGAATTATCATATAATAGAGAATAATGTGACAGTAGGAGAGGTGGAATAATTGATGTTGAAAATGGAGTATATGAAGAAAAATTTATGATATAAAATTAATTTAAATAAAACTTTAAATTGGGAATAAAAGACAGTTTATTATAGATAACAGTGTGAGTTATGTAATTTCTGAACATGGATGAGAGTTAGGAGAGAAAAGGATATGGTCCAGGCTATGCAGTAGGACAAAATATGGTTGGAGGAGACTGTGAAGCTCAGGGACATGGAATTGTTTCACACTCTCGAAATATTCAGCTTTACAGAGCTTGTTAGGTGGAATTATAGTTGATGAAATGAAAAGGATAAGAGAATATTAACCAGAGCAGTCAGTGAAAGGTTTTTTTTATTAACCCGAAGAAAGTCACATGTATCTTAAATGTGAAGACCAGCCAGTATGTGGGCAAGGAATGTTATATGAGTTAATTTAGCTCAGCAACATGGTGGTAGTATTAAAATTAGAAAGGTGGTTGCAAGGTCAGAGAGATAGGTATAATACACATAAAGTCGGCGATTTTACTTTCGATAATATAATATGAAATATAGCAAGCTGGCGAAATGGTGTGAGAATGTAAGCTTTTTGTACCACAGACATGTGAAAGGGACGGTCGGTGGTTTCGTGATAACATAGGTGCTCGAAAAAAAAAGATAGATTAGTTAGTTATTTGGTTGTACAGCCAGCTTTATTTGTTTGGAGAGAAATATATATATATATAGCTGAACAGGTTTTGGTGTTTAAGAATAGTAGATTTTCTCGGAGAATTATTGTTTCTATGTTCGGACTAGGAAGTAGAGTAAAAGTCATGTGAGAAGGAGTAAAATATTGCACCAAGGACTGAATTTTAGAGAAAGTGGAAGTTTACTTAATGTAGATTATTTTATTATTGTAAATTGAAATTATATATATTTGATGTTACACCGAGTATTGCAGTTAATATATATATTGTAATAAATGAATGCATAAAATTATTATTTAGATATGAATTATTTTGTGTATTTAGGAGTCACGAAATGTGTTATCAATATTTATGATGTTTAACACGTGTGAGATTTATACTCAGTCTTAATTTTTAGGCTTCCAGAGGTACATGCTCTGTACTACACATTTTTATTTGTATAAGAGACAATTTATTATCCAAGTCACAAGATGTATTTGGCAAGAGAATACTTCTATATTTTCCTGATATTGGACTACGACACCCTTCATTGCGTATAAAAAGTATGTATTTGAGGCGAAAATTTGAATAGCCACGAAATGCAAGGCCTATAGCTTTCAGTAAGTGGTGTGAATGGGTACTGCTGCTGAGATATTTGTGTATTAGTGTTAAGCGTTTGATTGTGTAACCTGTCAATTGCCTTACAAAGTAAGTCTCTATACGATAGGTGAGGAGTTTAGAAAAAGACATGTGTGCCACTCTCTATTCTCCACGCTTAGTAGTAAGGCTAGTGAATGTTTTCTATAGGGTTTCAATGTGTATCTGATGAGGATTTCAGTATAGTAACGTTTTAAGGTTATGAGTCAGCAATCTGCTTGTGTATGAACATCTCATATTCAAATGAATCGAAGTGTTCAGATGCTCATCAAGCGTTTAAGGTATGTGTTATATATTACACTTATAGAATAGAATCATTACTCATCTCCGTGTCGTTCTCACGTTAGAAATAAACTATATATACATAGTAAATATAAATAAATAACTAACCCATTTGTGTCTCAAGATGAACGATCTCGAAAAGTAATTCTTAAATAATAAGCTGTAAATGTGTTGAGTGGTAAAAATGTATAATTACCTTTAAATCTCGGGAAATATCTTGCTCTTCGGTTACAATAACATGCTATCAATTCACGATCGCTATTATCATCATCCTGTGGAATCGAAGAATGATGTGGGGCAGAGCATGATTGTGGAGAAGTTAATTTATCAGAATATCGTGCGTATATCGGAGAATAATTCCGGCGCTGGCATGATAAGAATTTGACGAAGTAATGATATATATTGTTAGTTTTTTGGTCGAATTAGAAAGTTAGTAGCTGGTTCCTAGCGTGTACTCAACTACTCGAAGTCATATCCATTTATCTCCTTGAGATCATATTCCTATATTAGAAAAGAAACACTGTATATTTAGATTAAGTTAAATTAATGTGATATGGTTTAAAATGGAAAATTCATATTTGCAAAGATGGTTCTTCTACTATGGTAATTATATTTTGTTTTATATTGTTTCTAGTGCTTAATTCTCCATAATATCCTTATTGCCATTTAGATGTGCACACTCTTTAATAAATAACTAATAATAATAATTAAAATGTATATGTGATATAATTATCGTAACAGAAAATTTACTAATTATATTAGGTATATTAGGTATATTGTGTATATATAATCGTTGTGTGTGGATAGAGGATGTAGAGTGAGTGTGTGGTATATGAGAGAAGACAGATTGAACTGATAGATAGTATGTATATAAGTTCCTCGTTATCTTCTCACCTGTACTGTCGATTTAGAGGTGTCTCAGTCATTGTTTGCATCGCTGATTTATTTTTAGTGTCGAATAGTGATGTAATGAAAATGAGTTTGCAAGGAAATTGTGTAGTTGCTAATGCTGCGATATTGTGGATACGGGGTGTGGTTGTTCTCTGGCAGGCTGTTGCATCCCGCTGATCTTTTATGTTCGCTGGGGTCCCGCTTTTGGTGCTAGTCTTTTTTTTTTGTCGTTTCAATTCCAGATGCTGTTTCCTTTTTCTGTGGATATGTGTATGGCGTTTTGATTTATGTTGTCATGTTATTCACTGCTCTAAAGCCTATGTTGTTAGTGGTGATGTTGAGTTAATGATATGTTTGTTGTTGTTCTCTCAGTGGTTGTTGATTATGAGTAGTGTGTGTAGTTCGTTGTTGGTTGTTGTTTCTCTGAGATGGGCGCTTTTGCTTTTTTCTATGAGGTAATGATACAGAACTGTTATGGGATGAATAAGTGTGATTTTGAGGGATAGTGGTAGTGGTAGTGTAATACATAGTGCTTCATCCTTTTATGATGGAGCATTTACTGTTTCCCTAATGTTGTTGTTATTTATTGCTGTTATTTTTTTTTATTCAAGTATAACTTATAGTAGTCTCGTGTTATTATATTGCTTATCTTCGGGTCTTCTTGTGTAGAAGTCGGTGTAAAGATGATATAGCTCATCGGACGTTTGGAGCTTCTGTATTTGTTTGCAATCCTGTGCTTGGTGCTTTTGATCAGCATTCCTATGTGATGCTTTGCTTAGTGTGTGCTCGTTCATACATCTCCGCCCTCCTTACTCCTTTAGAAAGGTGAGTCTAGGGCGTTTATTATCCACGTTTCTGTGTCCGGAGGAAGCTCATTCGGTGTATGTGAATTACTATTTAAAGGAATGTATTTAGCGTGGAGGTATTGTCTAGTCTGAGTGGTCCCCTGTATAGTAGAGGACCGGATGCTAGAAACTCACCGAGTGAGTGGAGAGGTAGTTATGAGTGAGTGCGTAATTGTGTACTCACGGGCGGGCGTAGAGAGTGAAGTGTAGAATTTTTTATACACATCGCAGGCTACTTTATGTATCTTCATCGCGCTCCTTCTCATCTTCCCACTGTATTTTTCCTTTTCCGTTTGTTATTAGAATCATTTGCAATGTTATTTTTTATTGCTTATAATTAATTTCATTTTCTTAATAAGATATATAGTGTAATACTCTCTCATTTTAGTTTTGCTCAAAAGTATAGGGTAATCTTGCCAAGGAAATCGTGCTGTACTCAGTTAAGCGTATATTCTTATTTATTTGATTAAATAATTATGTGTGCTCCTCGCCTATTTTTTCGTTATGTGTAACCATAGTATTGTTCTTGATATTTGATTGGTCAACACGATTAGGTAGCTGGGTGCGGAGAACGATGTTGTTTTAATCTATCGGGTTTGGAAAACAGCCGTTTCCTTGAGGGTTATGATGCAGCATTATTGGCCTGAAATTACAGTTGACTGATTGAGCTTGTAAAACATTTTGTCCTATTCGCACCAAAGCTGTTAAGATTATTTTTATCATTTGAGACTGTGCTAGGAGCGCTATGTGTCATGCTTTTGATTATCGGAGTTAACAAGAGGACCTCGCCTGATATAAACTAATAGATAATGAGATAAATGGACAGGGTGTTTGCTAAAGTAAGGAATCCGAAAGAGTTCTTGATCTTTTTAGGTGTGTTGTCTAAGAACAAGCTCATGTCACGGATATCGTTCTAAACGTGCGTTTCCCGTGCTTATTCGAGGAACACAAGTGATATGGGCTCGTGTTTTGTACGCTTTCGCGCTTCCTAGGGAAATGTTTGGTCGGAAACGTGCTCCACGTAAGCGTCTAAAGCGATTTTACAGGTTTTAGTCAAGATGATTGTCGCGTCTCCGTACATGCTTTGAGTTTTATGTCTCTCGCAATTTAGAGCGTAAAGATTTTTTAATTCATCCGAGCTTGCGACATCAGCGCCGCCAACGAGCTCGCTCACAGTTTGAACTTTTTTTATGTTATTGTACTCCTCAATCGTCAGATTGCATATAACGCCGGACCTCCCCGAAGAAGCTGTCAAAAGTAAAAAAATGACAATATTCCTTTGAATGGCCGGCGTGAACATCTTGGAGTTAATATTACCGTCGATGAGGCACTTCATTCCGGATTTGAAAAAATTGTGACTAATCACCTTGTCGATATCTTCGGCGAAAATCATTTTACCCACATCCTTCTTTTCTTTTTTCTGTTCGAAAGCTGCTTTAGAGTTCGCTAAATGTCTTTTGAAAAAAGGAATCTCTTTGGCTATGAAACCCTTTAGGTGTTTTTTCACCCCAGCTTGAATTTCTTTTATTTTTATCATTTGTTTTAGAAATTTGACGAAATCGTCAATTTTCATCGTCATGGTATTCGGCGAAAGCGCACTTCTTTTCGCCCACTCCATTAGTAGTGATAAATATTTTTGGCGGTGTTCGTACATTGTCATGCCCAACACGTGAAACTGAAGATTATCTGCCTTGGCCGCCTTTTCGGCCGAAAATGTCGCGTGTTGTTTTAATCGCAGCGCCGAAAATACATCTACTATATTTTTTTCGATGTTTTGAAATCTCAGTAGAATTTTTTCGTATAAAACCTTGTTTTCTTTTAGAAATGTTTTATACTTTTTAATCAAAGTATTCTCTATTTTCTGGTAGTGTTCTATCCACGATTTCGATATTTTATTCGAACCTTTTTCGGTTTCAGAGTCATGCTCACCAGCAACTTCACCATCTCTATCATTTTTGCCTTTTGATTTATTTTGTCCCCCTATTACTGTCGGACTATCCTTCTTAAGCTCTCTTCGTTGGGAACGGTTTAGGTTTTTGTGTCTAGTCCCTAGGTGATTACCCATGTTGGTAAAAATTTTATTAACACATACGCACAAAGCCCGTACTTAATTGTTTGTGTTTATTGCACAGGTAGGTAAAAGGATGTAAGTGTGAGTTGCTCGCATGATTTATTAACTAGATCCTTCATTTCGTTTTTGCTAATTCTTTTCGCTGATTCTCTTGATTTTCAAGTGATCCGAAAGAGATCGGTGAATGAGCCTATAAAAACAATAAAAAAAAAAAACCATTAAGCAACACGAGTGTGGTTGAGACGGTAAGCCAAAACGGAGGAGTATTATGATAGAATAGGTTGCGCCAGCAAGCAAATCTTTCAACATCACCTTAAGAGCGCAAAAAAATTATACATTTTATTTCCCTGTTTTTAAGAGAGAAACGAAAGTGTTTTCTGTCTTGTACGCAGAAACATGGGTCTCCCCACCCGTCTTCCTCTTTCAAGATGGGTATGGTGGTAAGGTATTTGGATGAGACCGTTATTCACCGGGTGAAAAAAGAGTAGGTAGAGGATCCATACGCTGAAGAAGAGTATTGTATTGAGAGAAATAGAAAGAACTCCATATAGACAAATGAGATGTACTGTGAGAGAGAAGAGATGCGTTATATACAGAAATAGTTAAAGATATATATATAGTAATATATGAAAGATATATAATTCAGCGTTAAATTATTTAATAATAAATAATATATAGTTCATAATATATTAATCTAACTATTTTATAATTAAGCCCAAAAATCTTACTCAACCACACTCCCAAATTTCCATTCGCGCTGACTTCAAAATTATGTATAGGTAAACAGCACCAAAAGAATAATACTCTTTAAACACTACGATATTATATACATAGTGATAACAAATATAAATCACTCAACGTGGAATATATCATATGAAACTTCAACAATGTAGGCCATCCACAATCGATATTATTCACAACCAGATCGCTGGATGAAAACGAATAGTACACAAATAAGAAGAAGTAGTAAGTATGTATGATATTCGGAGATTGCAGTAAGAAGTGAGTAATTGATAAGTGAAGAACGGCGCACCGTAAGATATGTAAGAGTGATAATCTGTGATATCGAGAGTGTCGGGCTGAACCGATGTCGTACTGTTATTATGATCACGCCGAAAGTGAAGACTATAATAACTGAGAAATTACTGATTAGTATGAAAATAATGAAAATATCCCTCCTTTAAATAGGGATGAGAAGATTGAGCGATGTGAGTTTGATGTGTTAATCGAATCTTTCCTAACTAAAAACATCAATCGCTCGAGTAGTGATCAAGGAATTTTGCCCAGAAGTTTGAGTTTATAGTATTTTTGCCTTGAGTGTCTTAAGGTTTTACTGCATGTAATCCTTCGTATTAGGTATGATCAGTGTTGAAGTAATATGGTAATATAGTGATTTATAGTTAAGATAGGAGAGTGAAAAGAGGGCTCACAGGGAGGCTTAGAATAGGATGTGCTCTAAAACATATTGTTATTTTATATTACTAGCAGAGGGGAGAGAGCAGGACGTGTTAATATAGTAAGATAGCTCTAGTGTCCTAGATTGATCAAGAGATAGAAGAGATGAAGAAATGAAGAGATAAGATGAATATGAAGTATGATATGGAAATAGAGGATAGAGATTTAGGATAGTAATTATATATTATATATTAAGTAAGGCAGCATGAATATGCATGAAGTAAGTAGGCTGACAGACCGATACACGAAACTTAGTAATGAAGACGGACGAGATTGTGAAAGCCCACGTCACAAAGAGATCTCTCTATAAATCCTATAGTCTTAAATCAGGGATATAAATAAAGTGAGGAATCATCAGTGATATTATTATAGATTTTATTACAAGCAAGACTCTCTCTAATATGTGGTTTGGAATGCTGAGGGGCGCTTTTTTGTTAGTGAACCCTCTACCCGAAAATACTTCGTTCAGGAGATTCCCGGACCCTTGATTGGTGACTTTGGCGTTTATTTTCTCTTCCCTGCTTCACTTAGCATATATCTTAATATTAATATATATATAATATATATATATACTATAAGGTAATATAAATCCAAAAAGATTAAATGGTATATTATAGTGTATATAGATAATGTATTTCGCTCATCCTTATAATAATAATTGTAGCTATATTAAATATATTATAACTAATTTATTAAATTATTTATATATAATAATATTAAATTATTATTTTATATAAAATATTTTGTATATATATTATATATTGATAGGTAGTGTTTTTGTGAGTCAACATATCTGTATATTAATATAATAATATATAGGTAAAGATATAATACATATTAGATAGGTATAGACGGGTTATATATATATATTATATATATATATATATATAGTTAATAGTATTATAATGATATATATATATATGATAGTTAATAATTATTTATCATACATTATTATATAATTATATATAGGTGAAAGTTAAATAGTATATTATAATATTTATAATAATATAAATTAAAATAATGTATGAATTTAAAT
>JABUQX010017328.1:40000-43521 GCA_015478945.1 Trachelipus rathkii | reverse complement strand
GTGAACAATAAGTTTTTTTTAAAAAAAATAGTAAACTGAACTATTTTATGAGTTGAACAGAGTGGCCACCAATTTTTTTACCATCACAATTTTTGAAAAATTAAGAGCTCATATTATAATTATATGCAACTGAACTCAAATAAAAAATATTAAAGAAATCTGCCATTACTATAAGGTTTACTTACATTTTTTATTTGCCTTTTCTGGAGTTGCCAAACTCTTCAAATAAATTGTCTGTTTTCTTTAATTTTTCTATCTCATTAGAACTATTAAAAATTTAGAACAGAGATATATATATATTTATATATATAATATATATATAATATATATATTATATAAAATTATATTATAATATATAATATATATATATATATAATATAGAAGAGAAAGAGAGAATTAATTGAGGAAAAAGACGGCGAGAGAGAGAGACGAGAGAGACAGGAGTGAGGAGGAGAAGAGATGAGGTGGAGAGATATAGAACTGATCGAGAGAGAGAGAACGAGAGAAAGAGAGAGAGAAAGAGCGAAGAGACGAAAGAGAGAGAGAGGAGTGAGAGAGAGAGACGAGAGAGAGAGAGAGAGGAGGAGAGAGAGAGAGAGAGACGAGAGAGAGAGAGAGAAGAGAGAAGACAAGACCGCTGCGACGAGCAAGGAGAGAGGAGCATAGATAGAATACATCACCCTAGAGAAACCCAACACAACAAACCAACAGAACCCCAACACCCAACCAAACCACCCAACCCAAACACCCACCACCCCCACCCACCACAAACACCAACCACCAATCCCCACAAAACCCCCAAACAACAACCCACCAAACCAACAAAAACACAACCACCAACAAACAACAACCAAAATTACAGTATAAGATGAGAGGAGGACCGAGAGAGAGAGAGACCAGAGAGTGAGAAAGGAGAGAGTAGAGAGAGAGAAGGAGAAAGAGGAGAGAAGAAGAGAGAGAGAGAGCAGAGAGAAGAGAGAAACTGAAAGAAACGAGGAGAGAGAGAAAATGTAATGCCGAGGACGAGGAAAGAGAGAGAGAGAAGAAAGAGAGAGATAGTGGGAGGGAGAGAGAGGCGAAGAAAGAAGAGAGAGAGAGAGAGCTAATTGAAGAGTTGAGATTAATGTCAAATTGGCCATTCTTGGGGAATGTTGTACTCCATATGGACACTCCATGTTCCCCTCTCTTTTGCTTCATATCCACACTTGTTACACAGTAGAAGACTCAGTATCACAAATACAGACCATAAACACTATTACTATTTCAACCTTTTTGATCAAATACCTATGTGGTGTGGAGGTCAAAGAGTTCCCACTCTTTTATGCTCTGCATGTAGTAGGAGGCTACTAATGGGAGAGTGGTAGTAGGGCTGGGAACCTGCTACAACTTTTTTTGTACCAACCTAGGAATGCTTATGCATGCCTCGGCTTGTCGTATCAAAATAAGGGACTTTGCATCTTCTGGCAGAATTTTATGAATTGTCTGGGTAGATGGAATGTTAGAGAATTAAATGGTAAAATGGAGAAGAGCGGAGAGATGGTGATGGATATATTTAGGATGGTAAATTTGATTTGCCTTGCTGTGACGCAACAAAGATGAAAGGAAGTGTGAAGATGAATGGTGTGGGTTAAATGTGTGTGCTGTATGGAGTGGAGAGGAGTTACGATTCTGAGATGAGTAACCTGTGGCACAGAGCTATGGTGGATTTTGTGAGTGCTAGAATTCTAGTAGTTAAATTTAAGTTTGAGAAGGTCAAGATATTTGTGTTTATAACATAAGGTCTATCTGAATGTGATGTTGAGGAGAGAGTGACTTTCTGGGATATGAATGATGTTTCTTGAACACTTAAGAGGTGGCTTCAGATTCATTGTGTTGGGCAACTTAAATAGTTGGATAGGTGATTGAAAAAGGATGGTATAACATGCGCCTTTGAGGTAGTGGGAGAAATTGGGAATGGTAGGAGATGTGTGCAAGTAATACATTCTTCAGGCATAAGAGTATTCATAAGCATATGAGAGTAGGTGTAGGTAGAGATGGTATTGAAGTGAAAAGTATATGATCGATTTGTTTGGTGAAGATTGTTGAAATATGTCGATGGGATAGTTAAATCGGTTGAAAGGGGTTAGGGATGGGAAAATTCAGGTCATTATGTTGTTTATGTCAAGTTTAAGTTTGTGGGAGGGTAATATGGATGAGGGGGAAAGAGATAAGGAAGGAAGGAGAGAATTTGAAGAGGGAGAGTTAAGTGAAAAGGGTGATAAGGAAAAAGTATGCAGCAGCACTTTTAAAATAAATCAGTTGAATGTTGAAACAAGTGAAACTGAACAAATCTGAACATAAATGAAGGAAGCCATTTGTCAGCAGTGCAGGATAGTATGTGGGAATAGTAGCTAAAGTAAGAGTATAGTAACAATGACCATATACCAGTTAGTGAAGTTGAAATGAAGACCTGATTTGCGAAGGGTAAAAAAGGTAAAAATGAGTGGTGTGTGACAGATGTTAAAAGCCAATGATGAGTCTAAAAGAATGGATGTACAGAAATATTAAAGGTATGAAAAAGGAAAGCTAAAAGTTTCATACATACGAGGAAAAACAGAGGGAATATTTTAATTTTTTTTTTAATTGGAAATGTTGAATGGGGGCTTACAAAGAAATAGGAAGCTCTTCTGCAAGAAATTATGAAAGATTAAGAAAAAAGGGGAGAAAGGTAAAAGGGGGGGAATTTTTTTTTTTTCATGATAATTCAGGATGTTACTTACATGACTGATGAAATGGATGCGAAAGAGTGCATGGAGGGAACACTTCAAAAATCTGAATAACATTTGCAGTAATGAAGAGGTGATAGTGAATGTGTTTGATAGTGCAAGAATAGGTATTTTGGGGATGTGGTAATTAATAGGAGGGAGTAATTGGTAGAGTGAGTGAAAGTTGAAAAGTAAAAATTCACACGGTATAAGATGGAAAACTGAAACAAGAATGATTCAAATTTTGAAGGACTGGAGAAGAGCTAATAGTACCCATATATAAGGGAAGGGAAATAAGGGGAACTGTATAAACTATAGGAGAATTAGTTTATTGAATGTTGTAGGGAAGATGTATGCTGGTATTTTCTTTGAAAGAGTGGTTCTAAGTGACTGAGCGGGACTGAATTGGCGAAGAACAAGTGCATTTAGAGTGGATAGAGTTAGTGTAGATCAATCTTCCCATTAAAAAAAAAAAAAAGTTTTGAAAAAATGAACGTGAAAAAGAACTTTGTATTATAGTGTTTATTATGAATTGCGATTCAGGCATATGACAGGATTAATAGGAAATCTCCGTGGCAGGTGTTAGTGATATATGGTATTGGTGATAAGATTCTGAATGGAATCAAATGTATGTATGTTGATAGTGAAGTGTGTGTGAGAATAAATGGAAGCTGGAAAAGTGAAATGGTTTAATATTAATAGCGATGTGAGGCAGGGATGTGTAATTTCTCCTTGGTTATTAAATTATATCATGGATGGGTGGTGAAAGAATTAAAG
>JABUQX010017328.1:27500-37500 GCA_015478945.1 Trachelipus rathkii | reverse complement strand
TTCTCTCCTCATAACCATGGTTTCAATCGCTGCTTGTTATCTGCCTTCAGGCTAGGAGACACTGCGTTATCGGCGGGTGGAAAAATTCTCGTTTTCCAATCACTTCCACCAATTTTCATTCAGCTAGAAAATCGTTGCAGGGAATACTCTTTCGACGAGCAAAGCGGCTTTCATCAAACGAAAGTGCGTTAACTTAATTGGTACTCCTACTGACAAATCTTTCTGGCCTCTTGGCCAAAAACACTCTAGCAATTTCTGTAAATCTCC
Source organism: Trachelipus rathkii (assembly GCA_015478945.1). Lineage (NCBI taxonomy): Eukaryota > Metazoa > Arthropoda > Malacostraca > Isopoda > Trachelipodidae > Trachelipus > Trachelipus rathkii. The sequence continues at coordinate 37,233 of JABUQX010017328.1, read as the reverse complement.
CTTTCCTCTAATGGTTCTGTTGTTCAATTCTCCAACTGAAAAGGCAATCTCTTCGGCTTCCATTTTCCACTAAACTCAACCCTAGACGATTTCAGCATTCTCTTCCTCGTCCTTCTCTTCTCAGGTTGTCCTATGTCTTTACCTGTGATTACATTTGAATGGGGTGCATAGGCCCCTGAAATCAATGAAGGATAGGAAGACGGGCTGGCCCAGATGGCATTCCTCCCCAAGTTTTGCGGGAGTGTGCTTCCATGCTATCCCCGCCCTTCCATTCAACTATGCTCTCTATGTCTCAATACTTACACTTTTCCCCCAGTGTTGGAAGCTCGCACATGTCCAACTATTCCGAAAAAAGGAAAGCCGCTCTGATTCCTCTAACTATCGCGCTATAGCTCTTACTTGTATTCTATCTAAATCTTTGAAACCCTTCTCAACTTTCACTTCTTAGATTATTCTGGAAACTCATTCCCTTCTTTCCATAGCAGTTACGGCTTTCAGGCCGCTCGAGGTTTTTTCTTTTTTTTTTTTTTTTTCTGGGCGATATCTATTCCTTTTTAACGTATTATTGGTATTCCGCCATTATGAACTAACACACGTCGAGCCGCCTCCACACAGACCCACCTCATCGCAAACACCTAGTCCCACTGCCAACTCATCAAGACCGACCCGATCATACCCCAAAACAACCACACACACCCACGCACACACAACCACCACCAACCCACAAAGCTATCTGTAAACCAAAAAGCACTACACACAACACCCATGGCGCTTGACAATCCAAAGCATTTGACCGAGGTATGGCACGTGTCACTGCCCTCCAAGCTCCCCTCCTTTGGGTTTCCTCTTTCTCTTTACTTAATTATGTCTAGCTTTCTTTCAATTCTCTAAATATCGGCTGTTGTTGATTGTGGGCGAATTCTTCTTTTTCTTTATCAATAGTGTGTTCCTCAGGGGTTCTGTTCTTATCTCCTACTTATATTCCTACTTTTTCATTAAGATCTCTACCTGCACCATCTAACTCTAATCACTCATTATACAATGACTCAACCCTAATTTTCTTTCAACTCATTTCAGATTTCTTGCTTCCTCTTATTACTTCTAGAATTGCCTCTTTTCTTAATCTTTACCTATTTTTATTTTTTTCTTTGGGGGATAGAATTTTTCCGAATGGGGTCGTTCGTCAACCTTGTGAAATCAATTTTTAAAAACTCAACTTCTGAAAATCTCCTTCTAAAAACAAATTCTAACTTTCCCATCTCTTTCGACGGTTTTCTCGTCGTTTCTCATGTTGACAATATAAACATCCTTGGCCTTAACATAAACAAAAAAAATGTCTTGAAACCTCATGTCACAACGGTTTGCTAGAGCGGCCTCAAAGGAAACTGGGAAGTTCAGTTTAGACTGGTGAGACTTTTTTTTCTCCTTCTCAGTTGCATCCAGCTTATACAAGGGTCTTCAATACGCCCTTGTATGGAAGTTACTGTTCTCATAATCTTGGGGGGGGGGGCTCTGGCTTTCACCCGGCTTTTGAGATAGGGTGAGTCAATTGCCAAAAGGCCTGATAAGTGTTCTTTTCGGTGCTTTATCTCATATTCTATAGGCACCCAGCGGCAAGTGCTCGAGGGAACTCATTATTTGCGTACCACCACCTTTACGACACCCTCGTAGCCAAGGGGTGCTGTTCTCATGAGTTTTGTGTTGATATGGTAACTCCAGAGCATAGTTCGCTTGTTTGGTGCTTCCTTATCCTTTCCCGCCACCTTCATGTTCTGTGGAATTCTTTTCCATCTTCTGTATTTGTCCTGCTGAATTTAATTTCCTCACTTTAAAGCCTGCATCTGTGCTCATCTGGGTAATTTGAGCTAGAGGGTAAACTTTGAGCTTACTACTCCCCTCCTTGAATAGGGCTCTGACTGTGATTGGTGGTGAACAACTGTAAAAAAAAATCCTAGGTGGGCAGATGTGGCAAATGAACCTAAATCCCCTACTCACCCCATCCAAAACACATTTGGATTATCCCAGAAATTTGCACTCTTCAAAATTACTCTCAGATTGAACCATATGTCGCAACACCACATTACTTTTACTTATTCAAACTTAAATTGAAACCTTTAGAATACTAGCACTCACACACACAAAATCTACCGTAGCTCTCTACCACAATTCACTCATCAGAATAGCAAACTTTCTATCCCCCTCTCATTTTTACAGCAACACAAACACATTCACACCACACCACTCATTTCCACCGTTTCCTTCCATCTTTGGTTTCAGCCACAGCTAGCAAATCAAATTTGCCCCTTTCTAAATACATCCATCACATCTGTCCTCAAAACATTTTTTTCTCTGGACATTCCATGTATTCCATACAGATTCATACATTTTTCGCCGAAAGATTAGGACGCAGATGACGGCGATCACGACCTTCTCTAGAGCCAAATGCATTAGCCTCTCTCGCGCAAAAATAAGTATATAGACAGCCAACCCAACTACACACCATTCACTTTAGTTGCCTTCTACGACACGCAGGACATACGATCTCGCAATTTTTTCCCTAAAACATTATAGGGATATAAGGATAGGAATGTCTGAAGTGTCTTGCTCTATTGAAGAGGGTGTGAGATATTAAGTATGTGTATATGATATGTGGAATAAAAGTTGGTGTCTCTAAGATGTCTGGAGAGATGAGTGTGTATGTACGCAGAACAGAATGGCGAAACAATTAGGCCTGGAATGTCATTACATACCTTGATCAAATGGGCTATATAATAAATATATATATATATAATCCTCACCCACCTCCACGCATATATATATTATATATATATATTATATACTATATATATATATATATATATATATATATATATAATATATATATTCATATAATATATATTATATATATATATATATAAATATATATATATATAAATATCTGAGTTTTAAATTATCCAAAATTCGTTAATATTTGTTCAATAATCGGCAAAATTAATTCAGCAGAAATTGCCTGATGGCCAGATTGAAAAAAAAAATATGCGATTTTGCGATGACGATGACGATTAATTGTCCCATCAACTTAATTATATATATAATTATATATATATATATATAAAATTATATAATATATATTATATATATATATAATATATTATATAATATATATATATATATATATTCAAGAAATTTTTATCTGAAATAGATCAGCGTATCTTATTTACAAATAAAGACATTTCATTACACCTAAAATGTATCAAACAATTTAGTATTTTTTGAAAATATTTTTTTTGAACTATTTTGTGTAAAAACTGATAAATGTTTTTAAAATTTGAGAAAGTCTAAGTAGACAAAAATATTATATCTTTTTTTTTTTAATATTCAAAATTGGAAACAAAAAAAGGTTTTTAAAAAAATCTTATTCAAACCTTCCCAAACTTCAGATTTCATTCACATAATACACTACAATAGGCATAAGCAACAAACCCTTCTTAAATGCAGTAAATTTTATTAACGATTCACTCAATGGTTCCGTGACTTCTACATTCCCAATAAGAATAAAAAAAAAAATATTGCTAAAACTTTACTAAATAAAAATATTGGTAACTTTTATAAAACTTACAATGCGTCATTCAAACAGATAGGATTTTACAAACACTTCCATTCAACTATACTACAAAAATAATGATTTCAAATGTAAATTAAAACTTTAAATAGTTAAACTTGAGTAGTTTGTTAAAGTCCTGAACATTATGATGCTTGACTATTGCTAGAATATGAGGTCAGTTTCTGTTACCTAGCAGCAAATAGGCCCTATATGAAGAACCCTAGGGAAGGATGAGAACAATAGTGGAAAGGAGTGAGCTCCTACCCTCTGCAATGAGCTGTTACGAAAAGTACAATGTCAACTATTCACATGGGAATGTGGAATTACCTTATTACTTTGGCTAGGTACGACCCTTCCACACAGTTTTGCAATCCATTTGATGGGACAATTTATGTTCCCAAAACAAAGGATGAAAATGACATTTGGTATGATTTTACATACACTTTCTTCGCTAAATTTACCTCTTTCCGTGAAGCTAGGTACCCAATGGTTTATGTTTATGAGAACAATCCAGGTTTTTACTGGGATACTGAGGAAGGTAAGTAAAATTATATGATATTTAAAGATAAAACTATGAGGTTTGATCTTTAAAAAAAAAAATTTAGTAATATTTTTAAAATTTTTTAACCATTTTAAACACAGTATATTAATTGATTGCAAAATATGCTTCAAAATTTTTTTTTTTTAGTGTCTAAAAGGGAATATGAATTTTTACCAGTTGACCCTGACTGATGAAAGCTAGAATGAGAATTGTTGAGAGAGAATGAGACTTCGTAGGTCTATATAAGAAAATATTTTTCAGTAACAGGGTTGTAGTTTTGGATATGTTGCCAAATGTTGATTGTAATTAACTTTCAACATTTAAGAAAAAAAAAAAAAAAAAAAATGGATATGTATATATATATATAGCTATATATGGATGGCATAGTGTATCATGACAAAGCTTAATTGGCAGGTACGTAGTAGATCTTTGAAAATTGGAATCATGCAATTTGGGAAACTAACTAAGGATAAGGTTAAAGGGTAAATATGTAAAAATAGTAACAGCAGCCTATACCAAACTGTATAAATGTTTCTTTGCTGATACTCAGACCCTTAAGAATATAAAATGTTAATAATAGGTGATTAGTTATGAAAAACTAGGATATTACTGTTACATAATGGGGTACTTTCAACTTTCCTGAAATTGGGGCATTCTCTGATAGATCAACCTCTTCAAAACACCCTTACCTCTCTGATTTTGCTTAAATTTGTGTATAGGTAAATCTTGACCCTTGAATCCATTTCTGAAATTTTGAGGTGACTTAATTCGGACCTCCATAAGTAGGGTAATTAATAATGGTCAAAGATATATATACATACTGTATGTATAGCTATATATTTAGAATCAGAAAAGACCAAGCTATTCATAATTCAATTTCAAAAGAAATAAAAAAAAAGTACCATGCTGGAGTAAGAGGGAAAGCTTCTGAGTGGAATGAAGTGTCAACAGTAGATGACCACCCCACAAGAGTTTTCTGTATTTATTGCAATGAAAACATTATAAAAAAAAAAACTTGAAAGAAGTACAAAAAGAAAACAAACTCTTTCAGAATCATGTTGTTCCACTGCAGGCTCCACTATCTCTTAATGTGTCTGCCCATGACTCAAGAGTTAGTGATAGTAGTCTAGCATGTATCAGTGATATCAGTATTCAAAATTTGTTGCCTTCAACCTCAAAGAAAAGGTGTGAACCTATAACCTCCACACCAATAAAAATAAAAAGGCAAAAAAATCTCTCTTCATTTGTATTTGTAACAACACCTGAAGAAAAAGAGGAGCTTGATTTAAAAGTGGCAAAATTTTACTTCTCTGCAAACATACCATTTAGAACTGCAGATAACTGAGAATTTAAGATGATAAAAGCATTACAGCCTGGATATGAACCACCAAACCGCAAAGTTATAGGATCTACTTTGCTCTCTAAAGTAAATGAGAGAATAGGGATTTCATTGCAAGGTTTGGATGAAAGAACAAAAGCATGTGACTTCTTTTACAAAGAATGAGATGGAGTTCATTAACAAAATGACCCTGTAATTGCTCATAGTAATCACAATGGTAAAGAATAGGGATGTGCCGAATATTCGGCTTCGGCTTCGGTATGCCGAAGCGTTCGGCATTTTTGCCGAAGCGAAGCCGACAGCCTAGGCATTTTGCCGAAGCTTTGGCTTCGGCAAATTATCAAAAATAAGTTGTAAATAAAACTGGAAACATTTTTAATGCTAAAAGAAGTAGGCTACTGCCTGAGCATGGAGAGGAGATAGCATTTCTCAATTATAATATGCCCTGTTTTATTGATTTAAATATTTAAAAACAAGTATGATATTAATTAGTAATTACCTTATATGCTTTTATTTATTTTTATTTATAGTTTAATCAAACTGTAATATTAGATGAAGTTCAGTAACAAATGACCCTGTAATTGCTCGTATTCGGCACACTAGTAAAGAAGCTTATCTTTTATCTGCAATTGATCCCGGAAGTGAAAAGAAAAGTGTAGAATACTGTGCTCAACTTGCAAAGGATGCAATCAATGTAGCAAAGGAGAAATATAACAAAGATGTAAGTAAATTTTCAATTTTTCTTTTCCATGGTCACTATGATACTATCTAAATTAAATTTTCATTCTACACACTGAGTAACTATGTTGTTCATTATAGGTTTTTGCTTTATGCACTGACAATGAAAGTAAGATGCTGAAAATGAAAGAAATTACCTATCTTTTGTTTTGAATATATTAAATTTTTTTCATTCAAGTATCTTTATATTAAAATTTTTTCTAAAAAGTGTTTAAAAAATTAAATGGGGATTTTGGGTGACTACCCTGGTTCCATTACATCCTGACATATTCACAACCGGTTCTATTTTTGCTCCCATATCAAGTGTTTGGGCAATTTTAATATTTTTTCAGTGTATACCACTCGAGTATGTTAGACTTTAAACTGGCAAATTAAATTTTTGATCCAAACAGTATTAATGGCAAAATCACGGGCCTAACTTGGTACGATTCACCCCGCCGTAAAAACTGATGAAGGGGTGAATCAGACACCATTGTTTTTTGTATTTTACGTATTTATTTTACATTTTTACTTACGGTATAATTAATTATAAATATAATAAATAGTTACTAATATTAAAGTAAAAATTTAAAATAAAAAATGAAATTTATACGTAAAAAATACGAATTTCAAAAAGTGATCAAATATATTGCGCGGGAAGAGGGTGAATCGGCCACCTTATTTTATTCTTATTTTATGTAATCATTATTGACATTTTTATTACTTATTACGAATTTTAATATGATAAATAATTATTATATTAAGTAAAAATTAAAATATAAAATTGAATTTATACATAAAAGAGGAATTTAAACAGATGGCGATTCACCCCTCATGGTGGTCCGCTTCACCCCTCCAAGATTAAATGCAAAAGCTATTATTAAAACTTTTATTATTAGAATACATTATATTTTTTTGTGTGCTTATACCTTACTATATGGCCTTGAATTTCAGAAAAAATAAAATTTCTTTAAAAAGTGCATTAGGAAACTCGGGAGACGAAGTTATACCTAAAGTGGTCCAAGTCACCTCCCCCCGAGCGCAACACTGCGTAACTATGTTTTGCTTTATGCACTGACATTGAAAGTAAGTGCTGAAAATGAAAGAAATTATTAAAAAAGATTTCCCAGAAATTATAACAAATGGGTGTTCTGCTCATTACCTCAAAACCTAATTGAAAAAGAAGTATCTCCAACCTCATTCTTAAACAGGAGTATCTCCAAAGTCAGTTCTTAATCACCATTGGCCACATGTAAGCAACTCTGATATTTAAAAATTATGGTGCAAAATAACTGATGTATTGTATTTCTAATTTCCTACCATTTATCAAATAAACCGGTTTATCAAAACTTTAACATTTACAGGGTTGAGTTATCAGAAAAGGAGGAATGATCCACTTTTGGAAATCCTTCTGTGTAAATCTACATACAGGGTAAAGAAGCAATACCCCAAAAATGACTAGATATGAGAATTTTATTTTATGCTTCCTGAAGGCTTGGTGGCGACTGGGCATTACTGCATGGTCACATTACCAGGATTGACAGTGGGGGAATGAGATTGATTTTTATTCAATCATGCTTCTATATCTTGTCCTTACCCACAGATAAAAATATTAGCAAATAATAAAAAAAAAAGATCATAAAGAGAAGATAAATTCCCAGAAAGAAAAAAAAATTTATACAAAAGATCTAAGAAAGAAGATTCCACATTGGAGAAGTTGGATCCTAAATACAGGATTCTGGTTGTGGAGAACAATTTTCTAAAAGCTTGCTCTCTCTCTATAAGAAAGCTATTCGAAGTTTATTGCCCTCCCGAGGATCTCAGCAGGAGTGGGAGACAGTCCTCTTTACAGTTTATTTTAGATAATAGCGATGGCACATCAACTTTAAAGGTCAAATGAGATACAGGGGTAGCATCCTGTAAATATTTAACTCCCCGGGAGATGGTGGAGTTGAAATACATATAGCTATACTGTAATAAAATTTTAGTAGAATAATTATTAGTTATTTTGATATTTACAAAAAAAAATTTTTTTTTATCATTATTAACAGTATTAATATTATCTCTCTCAATGATTTTTCTATTGAGGTATTACTCTTGATAGCTATATAGCTACGGTAAATATTTTGTTTTATTATTGGTTAGCATTTTTATATTATATAATGTCATGTCTTTATCAGTTTTATCTTATGAGTTTATATGAATTACTTATATATTATATATCATATATATATATACTAATACTATATTATATTTATATATATATATATATAATATATATTATATATATTATATATATATATATATATATATAATATATATATATATATAATTATTATTTTGATTTAATCAGTGATCCGTTTGCCCTATTTATTTAGTATCTTGGTATGGTAGGTCCCAACAAAGGAGGAAAATACTCTGTGGTGAGTATTGCTAGACCAGAGATTCCCAACCTTTGTGCCGGGCGGCACCTAAGTGTGCCGCGACTGTCAGGGGTGCCGCCGTGATTTTATCTAATTTGTATAACATCTCTAACCATTTTAATGAAATTACGTATTCAATTTATTAGGCAAAAATTTTTTTAAAGCTTTAACCCTCTCTCTTCTGAGTTACATTATATATTATATATATATAATATTATATATATATATTATATATATATATATATATATTATAGTATTTATATAATGAATAATAGTATATTATTAGTTGCGTACGCTACAAAACAAAAATCTCTTTACACCAGCGCGAAAGATGGAAAATATGCTTCATTTGTCTCTATGACCGCTATAAGTCTATGAGTCTATGTCTATTGTTAATTTAAAACTGCTTTCCATTTTGTTTTAAAAATTGTGCTAGAAATGTTCAATAATTTTCAAGAAATATGGTAAGAACGATTAACAAATTAGCACTATTTCGGTTGTTAACGATTAGAATTTTAGAAGTAGCATTATTTCGTCTGGTTCATGTTGGTAACATGATTTTAATCATAATTGCTTGAGTCAGCTTGACTTTTTCTTTCATTTTTGCTTCAGTTCTCTGTTGAGCAGTGAATGAGTACGTATCGTTCTTGCGTGTTTGTTCTCCTGTGAGATTTACCATACAAATTAAATTTAACAAATCGAATTAAGTGGTTATTGTAATTAATATATAACCTATATTATATGATATACGTATATACTAGATATATATATAGTATATATATAGTATATATATATATATATATATTATATATATAGCTTATATATATATTGCACACAGAGACTTTGTGCTTCGATAGAATCAGTAGAGTGAGAGTGAGAATTAACTAAGTGTTACTATAGGGTTGTGAAGTGTTTACATAAGGGATCAAAGTGATCATTTCTGAAATGGATAAGTTTGTAATAAAGAAAACGTAACTTGATGGAGAGCGAACTTGAACCAGACTACTATTAGAGTGAGAGCAATGAGTGTAGATTTCTGGATCTCTCAACATAAAAGAATTTATTTTAAAAGAAAAGAGCCTATTAGAGAGTCACTCTCTCTCTCTCAC
>JABUQX010017328.1:0-22500 GCA_015478945.1 Trachelipus rathkii | reverse complement strand
AGTAAATGTAGAGTTTCGTAGAGTCCAAATAATATGAATACTGTATTAAAACTATAAACATTTAATATACAAAAATGGTATAAACAAATTATTTGAAGTTTTTCTATTGATTTTCATACATTGTATGTTAGTTTTAATAAAAATATAAAAGATAATGCTACAGAAGTTATAACCGACTCATTTCACTTTATTGGTGCAGGGTTCAAGACATCGATTGCATTATTTTTTCGATTTAATAGTTTTTTTTTTACGATTATCATTGATTCGATTATAGAGATGGGTAATAGTAGCGCAGAGGGGCTTCACCCCTGATTTTTATAAAAATCACAGGATATACTCTAAAAAAAAATATAATGAAGTATAAAAAAAAACATATGACGATCTCTTTAGGAAAAAAAAGTTACAGCCTCTCAAAGTTGTTAAAATTCCTATAGACTTTTCATTTTTGATCCAATAAGGTTAGGTCTCATTTCAGGCCCTCTAGTTCAGGTTATATGTTTTGCTAGGTATACAGAGAAAATCTATGTATACTTAAAAAATCTTATCATAACCTGAACTAAGATGGCCTAAAGGCGGCCACACACATACGTGAATTCGCCGAACTTTTGAAGGCCAAAGCTGAACTCCGCATGTGTAGATGGGTCATTTTGGGCGATCGTTCATAGTTCGGCTTAGTTCGTCATATACACGAACGTTTTCCATCTCTTGTCGGTAAATTGACAGAGATCAAAGGAAGCGAATGTTAAGAAATTACCTACATCCACACATTCGTATAAGTTTGGGTTTATTTTGTAAAGTGTTTCTAAAATCTTAGTGCTAGTCTAGGGTATCAACATTTATTTTATGTGAAAAAAATGTTAAAATATATTTAAAATATTTAAAAAAATTTGTGAATACTATGAAATTTTGGGAATCCAACCTAAATAGAGCTACAATAGGCCAACAAGTTGCAATTAGGCCCTAACTTTGGCAAGTTAATTACAGTCTCACCTTCACTATAAGTACTATAGCCTATAACTCAATGTTATTGTGATGTTATCTTGTTAAATTTATCAATGTAGTAATTTATATAGTAGCGCAGAGGGGCTTCGGACCTGTTATGTTTTAAGACTCCGTCAGTTTTGATTTTTTTTTGTTTTTTTTTATATATTTCTAGTATATGATCCTAACAGTCAATTTAAGGGGTGACGGACATGATTCAAAAATATATAGGACCAGTTACGTTTTACGACTCCGTCAGTTTTAATTTTTTTTTTTTTTTTTAACTAAAGGAATACCCAAGGGTAAACCGCAAAGATGGCAGGAGTCGGGGTCTCTCGGCCTTCCGGGGGAACGACAGGGTAGGACTATTTCCCCCCCTCCGGGGAGGGTCTCCGGAACCCCCGCTCTATGGTATTTGGGTGTCGCGGGGGTTCCTCCGCCCCTCCCCTACGGGGTATGGAAAACGTCCCCCCCTCTGTCCCCCGTCGGCTCGAGCCCCTATTTTTTTTTTTTTTTTTTTTTTTTTTTTTTTTTTTTTTTTTTTTACATTTTTGTAATAAGTTTTACACGCTGATTCAAATTGTAATTGGATTTTTTTTTCTGTATGTGTTGTATTTTTCGAGATATTTCATTTATAAAAAAATATATTTTTTTTTTTTTTTTTTTACATTTTTGTAATAAGCCTTATACGCTGATTCCAAATATGTAATTGGTTTTCTGTTAGTGTTTCGTACTTTTCGAGATTTCATTTTTTAAAATTTATTGATTAAATGTGTTTTTTAAATAATTATTTAAAATATTTTCGTACTTTTGCATCAATGTCCATCACCACTGAAATTCATTGTTATATCATATCAAGAAATATTAAAAAAAAAACAAAAAAAAATCAAAAACTGACGGAGTCTTAAAACATAACGGGCGGGGCTTCACCCAATTTTTATAAAAATCACAGGATATACTCTAAAAAATAAGAAGAATAAAAAAAAAAAACAAACAAACGTGGCAATCTCTTTAGAAAAAAAAAGGTTACGCTCTCTAATGTGTTTTAAAACTCCATAGGTTTTCTTATAAATAATATATAATAATATATATATTATATATATATATAATGTATATTGATAATATATATATATATAAGTCTCTATATATATATACTATATATATATTATATATATTCAAAATTTCCAATATATTCTAAAAAAATAATGAAGCATAAAAAAACAAAAGGATTTAAGTCTTTAGGATAAAAAGATACAGCCTCTCAAAGTTAAAAATTTTCTCATAGGCTTTCTTATAAAAAAAATTTAGTGGGACTCATGCTCGTTTTAGGGCCACCCTAGTTCAGGTTATGAAGATTTGTAAAGTATACATATATTTTCTCAGCTAGGGTACCAGATATTTAGCTAATTGGTAATTGGGGGCTCTGTAACCAGCTAGGATGGGTCTGAGTTGTGCATCATGTTTGGGCACTTTTGGTAGGCCGTAAAGATTGCATAATGAACCGCCTGTTGAAAAAAATTTTTTGTAAGTTTCATCACAGATTACTCTGCCATCACAGATGCTTCTTCTAAGGATGCGATTTATCTTGTCTTCAATTCGAAAGAAAATCTTGAAGGGGGATTCACTCGTCACATAAAATTTCCTTCATCTTGTCCACATAATCAGAGCGATCTAGAAGGACAACTCCATTTACTTTGTCACGTATCTATCTATCTATCACGTCTTTTTGTAACATATATGTTGGCTATTTTCTTCCCTTTCCCCGTGATTTGTAAAGTGCGATAGAATGCATTTCCGGTCGGTTGGAGTATAAGAAAGGCCTATGGGATTATTCACAACTTTGAGAGGCTGTAACTCTTTTTCTTAAAGAGATCAGTCAGTTTTGCTCTATTTATACTTTATTATCTTTTTCTTATAGTCTATGCTGTTATCTTTGTAAAAATCGGCGATAAACATAAAATCTAACAAAAAAAAAAATTATTTTACCAAATACATTACAGAATACTTTATTTAAGTGGCTCAGCTTATTTTAACATAGCCGCAGCCTCTAAGGGCCTACACAAAATTTTTAGCCAATCACCTTACCTTGAATATATGAGAATTTCAGCAAGCCTGTAATAAACTTTATGCCCCCCTGATTCACACACTTCCCTCTTTGTTATGCCTATAGCTCCAGCTCCAGCTCCAGCTCCAAACCCCTGTATATAGCAGTTAATTTTGTAGTATATTTTTTTTTACTCAGACTCCATGACTTTGGTTCCACAGCCCTAATTCTGACTGACTATATTAGGCCTAAGCTAATTCTAATTGATTAGGCATAGGCTATTGATTGATAGTATTAGCATGCCAAAAAAAAATTTAAATTATTAAAAAAAATATATATATTTTTTTATATATCTAGGCATATATTTCGCCAAAAATAAAAATAAAATAAATACCGTTATTAAACTGAAGCTCTTTCTTAACCAAAATCTTTATTCTCGATTATTAAAGATTAAGATCTAAGTAATTTTACAGTATAGACAAGAATCAGTTATTATTATTATTATTATTATTTTTTTTTATTATTATTATATTATTATTAATTATTATTTTATTATTATTATTCGAACTTCGTACGTCTGTCAGTACATTGATTAAATTTCAAATTTAACACTAAAAAAAAAGGAAAGTTGTCGTTCGATTGACTCTTCTCTTGAAAGTGTGACGAAAATCATACGTAACGAATTTTAAAGTAATAAATAATCAACTTTCTTTGAAATTGATCTCTAACTTGTTAAGCTTTTATTTCACCCAGGAACTGCTTAACGGTACGCAGAACATGGAATGGAGCAATGAGCAACAAATTCTATGTAAAATATGAAAACCATTCTTCTAAAACAACACACCTTTAATACCTTATGGATAATAAAACAATGTATAACTTACAATCTAGCTTAAATGATACGTAATTCTATACACAGCTAAAGAGAGAGAGGCACATAATTCCTTAGATTTGATTTTACCAACTAGCAAAGGTACTTCGTCTCTTTCTTAGGTTGATGATTGATAAATCATTCATACCTTCAATAGAGAGAGTTAAAGAACTCTAAATTGGGCTACTTGAACTTAAACCTACTACCCTATCACTATCAAATTTCGTTTCAAGGTAAAGAACGCGCGTACCCATCATCCAAATAAAATTATTCACTTCATACGTTGTATTCAGATATTTAGCATATGAAGAAACTTCACCAGCATCAATCTGATTAAATCTTTTATCACAGTTATGCTTTACACCTTTGTTTAATACTGCATACGTCACGCGTTCCCCAGAAACACATATTACCGGAATATGTTTTGGACTATTAGCCGCTATAGTTCAAAAGTTCTAAAAGTGTTTAAAGATATTACTCCACCTTTTCTAATTATAACAATTGGTAAGAATTTATCTTTCAAAAACAACAACACACCAATTCCCAAACCAAAACATTTCTCCTATACTAATCCTATATTAATTAAGAGTAATTTGATGTATCGTCATAAAATCTATATAATCCTTCAATGCTAGCCTTAGCATACATCCAGCCTCTTTGAAACTGACATTTCTGTATTGTTAACTAATCGTCGTTACTCCAAGCATAACGTATAGTAACGATATCATCTGGATTTACTTGACCTTCCTGATTTAAAAGTAATCTACCTGGACATGTGATATATGTGATCTTATCATTATGCCGGTTCCACTGATTTATTAATGGTAAAATTTCATTATTATCAGCATTGAAATCTATATCCAAAGGTTCAACATATTTGTCAACATTATCATCTATCACCTCATCCATGTCAGCCTATGCGTTGACATTATTCTGTCGTGCTTCCAACTCAGCAAAAGGCATATTTACGTAATCTGGATTGAAATACTCACAAAATGATAAGCTAGGATAAAATTTATAAAATTCAATCAAACAGTTATTTAGATATAAATCACTAACGCATAAGCTGTATAACTTCCATTTCATATTCACCTATAACATTTAACTTCATTAACTCACCAGCCAAGCGAAATACGTTTAAAATACCGAGTGCATTCGGACTCGCTCCGGTGCATTCACCATAAATACTATGCAGTGGATGTACACTGCTAAGAAACTCATTCCAAGATCTACGTAATAGATTCATTTTCCTTACTGGTTTCACTCTTTCAAGACCGGTCATTAAACAATGGTGTTATATATATTATATATATATATATTATTATATAATATATATTATTATATATATATTATATATATATATATATATATATATATACTGTATATTATATATATATATATATATATATATATATATATATATATATATATATATATATATATATATATATATATATTATATTCATAGTGTTATTATATTCATTTTTTAATTTATATATATTCTATCGTTATTATATTCATTTTTTAATTTATTTTATTGTACCATACATAAAAAAAAAATCAATTTGCAAAATTTTATAAAGATTGCTTTCCACACTATGGTTACGTAAGGTATCTGTTGGCTACATACTTCCTTTCCTCGTGATTTTTAAAGTAGCCTACGCCGTAAAGTGTGAGAGAATGGTTTCGGTCGGTTGGAGTATAAGAAAAGCCTATGGGATTATTCACAACTTTGAGACGCTGTAACTTTTTTTTTTAAGTATCTTAATTTTTGCTCTTTTTATACTTCATTATATTTTACTAGTCTATGCTGTGATTTTTATAAAAATCGGCGATACCGAGGTTCTGCTCCACTTTAACCGAATTACCCTGGCCTATTATACTTGACATCATCAAAAAATCTAACCAAAAATAATTATTTTTACTAAATATATCACAGAATACTTTATTTAAGGGCTCGGCCTATTTTAACATAGCCTTAGGCTCTAAGGGCCTACACTAAATTTTTAGCTAATCACCTTATCTTGAATATATGAGAATTTCAGCAAGCCTGTAATGAACTTTATGTCCCCCTTATTCACACACCTCCCTCTTTGTTATGCCTATAGCTCCAGCTAAAAACCCCTTTATATAGCAGTTCATTTTGTAGTAGATTTTTTACGAAATCCTTGGCTTTGGTTCTACAGCCCTAATTCTGACTGACTATTTTTGGCCTAAGCTAATTCTAATTGGATATATTAGGCCTAGGCTATTGATTGATAGTACTAGCATGCAAAAAAAAGAAAACCCCATTTAATTTATATTATATATATATATATATATATATATATATATATATATATATATATATATATATATATATATATATATATATATATATATATTATATATAGTATAATATTATATAATATATATATATATGTATAGGCCTATACTTAGCAAAAAAACAAATAAAATAAATACAGTTATCTTACTGAAGCTCTGACCACAGACCCATTTCGCTCTTTCTTAACGAAAATCTAACTTAAACGCTCGATTATTAAAGATCATAATTATAGTGTGACAAAAAGACAAGTTATTAAGTTATTATTATTATTATTATTATTATTATTATTATTATTATTATTATTATTATTATTATTATTATTATTATTTCGAACGTCGTACGTTTGTCATTACATTGATTAAAATTTCCAATTTTAAAACAAAACAAAAAAATTGTCGTACGATTGACTCTTCTCTTCTTCAAATTGTGACCAAAATCATACGTAAGGAATTTTAAAGTTCTAAATAATCAATTTTTTTTAAAGTTCGCTCTAATTGGTAAGCTTTTATTTCACCCATGAACTGCTTAACGGTACGCACAAATTGGGAGGGAGCAATGACCAGCAAATTCTATGTAAAATATTAAAACCTTTCTTCTAAAACAATAAACCTTTAATACCTTATTGATAATAAAACAATGTATAACATAATTTAACTTAAATGATACGTTGTTTTATACACATCCAAAGAGTGAGACACATAATTCCTGAGATTTGACGTTACCAACTAGCAAAGGTACTTCTTCTCTTTCTTGGGTTGATGATTGATAAATCATTCATACCTTCATTAGAGAGAGTTAAAGAACTCTGAATTGGGCTACTTGAACTTAAACCTACTACCCTATCACAATCAAATTTCATTTTAAAGTAAAGAACGCGCGTATCCATCTTCCAAATAAAATTATTAACTTCGTAGGTTGTATTCAGATATTTAGCATATGAAGAAACTTAACCAGCATCAATCTGATTAAACTTTCTGTCACAGTTATGCTTTACATCTTTGGTTAGTACTGTATACTGCATACTATTAGCCGCTATAGTTTCAAAAGTTCTATAAGTGTTTAAAGTTATTACTCAACCTTTTCTAATTATAACAATTGGTAAGAATTTATCTTTCAAAAACACCACGCCACCTGAATTCCCAAAGCAAAACATTTCTCCTTCTATCCTAATCCTATATTGAGAGTAATTTGATATATCGTCATAAATTCTATATAATCCTTCAATGCTAGCCTTAGCATACATCCCGCCACTTTGATACCGACATTCCTGTATTAACTAATCGTCATTACTCCAAGGATAACTTATAGTAACAATATAATCTGGATTTACTCGACCTTCCTGATTTAAAAGTAATTCACCTGGGCATGTGATATATGTAATCATATCATTATGCCTGTTCCACTGATTTATTATTTGTAAAATTTCATTATTATCAGCATTGAAATCTATATCCAAAGGTTCAACATATTTGTCAACATTATCATCTATGACCTCATCCATAATGTCAGCCTATGCGTTGACATTATTCTGTCGTGCTTCCAACTCAGTAAAAGTTAAATTTACGTAATCTTCTGGATTGAAATACTCACAAAATGATAAGCTAGGATAAAATTTATAAAATTCAATCAAACAATTATTTAGATATGAATCACTAACGCATAAGTTGTATAACTTCCATTTCATATTCACCTATAACATTTAACTCCATTAACTCACCAGCCAAGCGAAATACGTTTAAAATTCCGAGTGCATTCGAACTCTCCCGTGCATTCACCATAAATCTAGGCTGTGCATGTACACTGTTAAGAAATTCATTCCAAGATCTACGTAATAAGTCCATTCTCCTTACTGGTTTCAACTTTCACCGTCACAAACAATGGTAATATATATACTATATTATATATATATATTATATATATATATATATATATATATATATATATATATATATATATATATTATATTATATATATAATATATATATAATTTTCGTAGTTATATTCATTTCTTAATTTATATATATTCTACCGTTATTATATTCATTTTTTATTTATATTTTATTGTACCGTACATACAAAAATTTCAATTAGCAAAATTTTTTAAAGATTTGCTTTCCACACTATGGTTTCGTAGCCTATCTGTTGGCTACATTTTTCCCTTTCCTCGTGATTTTTAAAGTAGCCTACGCCGTAAAGTGCGAGAGAATGGAGTTTCGGTCGATTGAATTGAACATGCAAGTGTTGGACAACAGTTTTTCCAAAATTATATCTATGGTCTCGTAAAAAGGTATATTTGTATTGAGGGACTTCACATCAAAACTTACCATAAAGCCTTCTGAACCCAGATGTTTGCAAATGTCGCAGAATTCGTAAACGTTGCAAATAACATAGTCGTTGGTAGTGATGTGATCCAGCTAGGGTACCAGATATTTAGCTAATTGGTAATTGGGGGCTCTGTAACCAACTAGGATGGGTCTGAGTAGTGGATCATGTTTGGGCATTTTTGGTAGGCCGTAAAGAGTGCATAATGAACCGCCTGTTAAAAATAATTTTTTGTAAGTTTCATCAGAGATGACTCTGCCATCACAGATGTTTCTAAGGATGCGATTTATCTTGTCTTCAATTCGAAAGACAATCTTGAAGGGGGATTCACTCGTCACAAAAACTTAGCTTCGTTACATAAAAATTCCTTCATCTTGTAAACATAATCAGAGCTATTTAGAAGGACAACTCCATTTACTTTGTCACATATCTATCTATTTATCACGTCTTTTTGTAACATATATGTTGGCTATTTTCTTCCCTTTCCCCGTGATTTGTAAAGTGCGATAGAATGAATTTCCGGTCGGTTGGAGCATAAGAAAGGCCTATGGGATTATTCACAATTTTGAGAGGCTGTAACTTTTTTTCTTAAAGAGATCAGTCAGTTTTGCTCTATTTATACTTTATTATATTTTTCTTATACTCTATGCTGTGATCTTTGTAAAAATCCGTGATAAACATAAAATCTAACAAAAAAAAAATTTATTTTACCAAATACATTACAGAATACTTTATTTAAAGGGCTCAGCTTATTTTAACATAGCACAAAGAGAGCACAAAATTTTTAGCCAATCACCTTACCTTGAATATATGAGAATTTCAGCAAGCCTGTAATAAACTTTATGCCCCCCTGATTCACACACTTCCCTCTTTGTTATGCCTATAGCTCCAGCTCCAGCTCCAGCTCCAAACCCCTGTATATAGCAATTAATTTTCTAGTAGATTTTTTTTTACTCAGACTCCATGACTTTGGTTCCACAGCCCTAATTCTGACTGACTATATTAGGCCTAAGCTAATTTTAACGGATTAGGCATAGGCTATTGATTGATAGTATTAGCATGCCAAGAAAAAAAATAATTTATTAAAAAACATATATATATTTTTTTATATATCTAGGCATATATTTCGCCAAAAAAAAATATAAAATAAATACCGTTATTAAACTGAAGCTCTGACCACAGACCCATTTCGCTCTTTCTTAACCAAAATCTTTATTCTCGATTATTAAAGATTAAGATCTAAGAAATTTTACATTATACCAAGATTCAAGTTATTATTATTATTATTATTATTATTATTATTATTATTATTATTATTATTATTATTATTATTATTATTATTATTTCGAACTTCGTACGTCTGTCAGTACATTGATTAAAATTTCAAATTTTAACACTAAAAAAAAAAGAAAGTTGTCGTACGATTGACTCTTCTCTTGAAAGTGTGACGAAAATCATACGTAACGAATTTTAAAGTAATAAATAATCAACTTTCTTTGAAATTGATCTCTAACTTGTTAAGCTTTTATTTCACCCAGGAACTGCTTAACGGTACGCAGAACATGGAATGGAGCAATGAGCAACAAATTCTATGTAAAATATTAAAACCATTCTTCTAAAATAATACACCTTTAATACCTTATGGATAATAAAACAATGTATAACTTACAATCTAGCTTAAATGATGCTTATTTCTATACACAGCTAAAGAGAGAGAGGCACATAATTCCTTAGATTTGACTTTACCAACTAGCAAAGGTACTTCGTCTCTTTCTTGGGTTAATGATTGATAAATCATTCATACCTTCATTAGAGAGAGTTAAAGAACTCTGAATTGGGCTATCTGAACTTAAACCTACTACCCTATCACTATCAAATTTCGTTTTAAAGTAAAAAAACGCCCGTACCCATCATCCAAATAAAATTATTAACTTCATACGTTGTATTCAGATATTTAGCATATGAAGAAACTTCACCATCATCAACCTGATTAAATCTTTTATCACAGTTATGCTTTACACCTTTGTTTAATACTGCATACGTCACGCGTTCCCCAGAAACACATGTTACCGGAATATGTTTTGGACTATTAGTCGCTATAGTTCAAAAGTTTTAAAAGTGTTTAAAGGTATTACTCCACCTTTTCTAATTATAACAATTGGTAAGAATTTATCTTTCAAAAACAACACGCCACCTGGATTCCCAAACCAAAACTTTTCTCCTATGCTAATCCTATATATATTAAGAGTAATTTGATGTATCGTCATAAAATCTATATAATCCTTCAATGCTAGCCTTAGCATATATCCAGCCATTTTGAAACTGACATTTCTGTATTGTTAACTAATCGTCGTTACTCCAAGCATAACGTATAGTAACGATATCATCGGGATTTACTAGACCTTCCTGATTTAAAAGTAATCCACCTGGACATGTGATATATGTAATCTTATCATTATGCCGGTTCCACTGATTTATTATTTGTTAAATTTCATTATTATCAGCTTTGAAATCTATATCCAAAGGTTCAACATGTTTGTCAACATTATCATCTATCACCTCATCTATAAAATGTCAGCTTATGCGCTGACATTATTCTGTCGTGCTTCCAACTCAGCAAAACTTAAATTTACGTAATCTTCTGGATTGAAATACTCGCAAAATGATAAGCTAGGCTAAAATTTATAACAATCAAACAGTTATTTAGATATAAATCACTAACGTATAAACTGTATAACTTCCATTTCATATTCATCTATAACATTTAACTTCATTAACTGACCAGCCAAGCGAAATACGTTTAAAATTCCGAGTGCATTCGGACTCGCTCCGGTGCATTCACCATAAATACTATGCAGTGGATGTACACTGTTAAGAAACTCATTCCAAGATCTACGTAATAGGTCCATTCTTCTTACTGGTTTCAACTCTTTCACCGTCATAAAAATATATATATAATAATATATATATATATATATAATATATTATATATTAATATTATATATATATATATTATATATTACACACATATATATATATATACGTAGCGTTATTATATTCATTTTTTAATTTTATTTTATTGTATCGTACATAAAAAAAATATTCAATTTGCAAAATTTTTTAAAGATTGCTTTCCACACTATGGTTTCGTAAGGTGTCTGTTGGCTACATTCTTCCTTTCCTCGTGATTTTTAAAGTAGCCTACGCCGTAAAGTTCATGAGAATGGAGTTCCGGTCGGGTTTAGTATAAGAAAAGCCTATTGGATTATTCACAACTTTAAGAAGCTAACTTTTTTTTTTTACAAAAAACATCTTAATTTTTGCTCTTTTTATACTTCATTATATTTTTCTAGAGTCTATGCTGTGATTTTTATAAAAATCGGCAATACCGAGGTTCTGCTCCACTTTTACCGAATTACCCCTAACCAAAAAAAATTATTTTTACTAAATGCATCACAGAATACTTTATTTAGGGGCTCGGCCTATTTTAACATAGCCTTAGCCTCTAAGGGCCTACACTAAATTTTTAGCCAATCACCTTACCTTGAATATATGAGAATTTCAGCAAGCCTGTAATGAACTTTATGCCCCTCCTGGATCACACACCTCCCTCTTTGTTATGCCTATAGCTCCAGCCAAACCCCTGTATATAGCAAATATATTTTGTAGTTATTTTTTTTTTTTTTTTTTTTTTTGCTCAGACTCCATGGCTTTGGTTCCACAGCCCTAATTCTGACTGACTATTTTAGGCCTAAGCTAATTCTAATTGGATATATTAGGCCTAGGCTATTGATTGATAGTAATAGCATGAAAAAAAAAAAAAAATAAAAACCCATTTAATTTATTAATAATATATATATATATATATATATATAATATATATATATATATATATATATATATATATATATATATATATATATATATATATATATATATATATATATATATATATATATATATATATATGTAGGCCTATACATCGCAAAAAAACAAATAAAATATATAGTTATTAAACTGAAGCTCTGACCACAGACCCATTTCGCTCTATCTTAACCAAAATCTAACTTAAGCTCTCGATTATTAAAACCACATATTTCAACCTTGATTTCACTTGGATTCAGTTATTATTATTATTATTATTATTATTATTATTATTATTATTATTATTATTATTATTATTATTATTATTATTATTTCAAACTTCGTACGTCTGTCATTACAATGATTAAACTTTCCAATTTTAAAACAAAACAAAAAAAATTGTCGTACGATTGACTCTTCTCTTCAAAGTGTGACCAAAATCATACGTAAGGAATTTTAAAGTTCTAAATAACTAATTTTTTTTGAAAAGTACGCTCCAATTTGTAAGCTTTTATTTCATCCATAAACTGCTTAACAGTACGCACAACATGAGAGGGATCAATGACCAAGAGAGAGAGAGAGAGAAAAGAAAAGCATTTGGATTCATTCATGGTTGCTACAAATTTCAAGGAAAAAGAAAATTACGATTTTGGATTTTAAAAATGTAAAATTTTAATCATTTAAATTTATTTCATTTGTAATCTGGGTTGGAGGAGCAGTAAAATTTTTGAAATCATATCTTTTGGCTATTTTGGATAATTAAATACAAATATAAAATTATAAAGAAATTTAAAAATACTAAATTGCAGAAGGTGGGAGCTGCGTTTCCAAAGTCTATCGTGCCGAGTCATATGAAGTAAATTTTCCAAACTTCTCTTCATGGTAGCAGGGGCTGAACCCATTCTATCACAAATTTATCTTTCGCGAATGGGTGGTGATATATCGTTTAACATACTAACAGTAATAACAGTGATTTTGGTGATAATGATAAATAATAATAATGTTAATGATAATTTTTAATATGGTGAATAGTGGGTAAATAATATTAAATATATAGTCGAAATATAGTATAACAAACATCTAATTAGTAATACAGTGATTGTGGGGATTAATGATAATAATAATACATGTAATTTAGTTAATGAAAATTTTTTAATATAGTGATAGTGGTAAATAATATTAATATTTGTGAAATATTGTGTAGGCATAACAATATTTAATATTTAAATATGGTGCAGTGATAGTGATAGTAATGTAGTAATGATAGTAATGATAGTGTTAGTATTAATATAGTAGTGATATTTATAATTGCATATATCTGTTGGGTGTATGTTTAAATATGTAATTTAGGTTAATGTAATATGTATTTATGTGTTGTATATATATATTTTTTTTAAATATCATTTATTTATTTATATAAAAAAGCGCCCGAATAGCTGTGTTAGAGGCACTCGCCCAACAAGTGAGGGTCCCATGGCTTTCGCAAACTGGTCGGGTGGGAGATGTTGAGCTATTCTCTCCTTGGGCTTGGGTTCGTCCTGCTCGGACGTTTAATGAGTACACAGTGTGAACTTTTATTAGGGCTCTGCCGTGAGTGTATGGTGTGGGGGGGGGGCTGGGTGTGGTTTATCTCTGTAAAAAAAAAAAACAAAAAAATTATGTTAAATAATTAAAACACTTTCTTCAAAACATAAACCTTTAATACCTTATCGATAATAAAACAATGTATAACTTATAATTTAAACTAATTGATAATTAACGTTTACACACAAAATTAACCATTGATTATAATCGATATTCGATTAACCTTTTCCTCAATTTAAACTCTTCTCTTTCTTGGGTTGATGATTGATAAATCATTCATACCTTCATTAGAGAGAGTTAAAGAACTCTGAATTGGGCTACTTGAACTTAAACCTACTACCCTATCACAATCAAATTTCATTTTAAAGTAAAGAACGCGCGTACCAATCTTCCAAATAAAATTATAAACTTCATACGTTGTATTAAGATATTTAGCATATGAAGAAACTTAACCAGCATCAATCTGATTAAACTTTCTGTCACAGTTATGCTTTACATCTTTGGTTAGTACTGCATACGTCACGCGCTGCCCAGAAACACATATTACCTGAATATGTTCTGGACTATTAGCCGCTATAGTTTCAAATGTTCTAAAAGTGTTTAAAGTTATTACTCCACCTTTTCGAATTATAACAATTGGTAAGAATTTATCTTTCAAAAACAACACGCCACCTGGAATCCAAAAGCAAAACATTTATCCTTCTATCCTAATCCTATATTGAGAGCAATTTGATATATCGTCATACATTCTATATAATCCTTCAATGATAGCCTTAGCATACATCCCGCCACTTTGATACCCACATTCCTGTATTAACTAATCGTCATTACTCCAAGCATAACTTATAATAACAATATCATCTGGATTTACTCGACCTTCCTGATTTAAAAGTAATCCACCTAGGCAAGTGATATATGTAATCATATCATTATGCCGGTTCCACTGATCTATTAATTGTAAAATTTCATTATTATCAGCATTGAAATCTATATCCAAAGGTTCAACATATTTGTCAACATTATCATCTATCACCTCATCCATAATGTCAGCCTATGCGTTGACATTATTCTGTCGAGCTTCCAACTCAGCAAAAGTTAAATTTACGTAATCTTATGGATTGAAATACTCACAAAATGATAAGCTAGGATAAAATTTATAAAAATCAATCAAACAGTTATTTAAGATATAAATCACTAACGCATAAGCTGTATAACTTCCATTTCATATTCACCTATTACATTTAACTTCATTAACTCACCAGCCAAGCGAAATACGTTTAAAATTCCGAGTGCATTCGGACTCTCTATTCACTATAAATCTATGCTGTGAATGTACACTGTTAAGAAACTCATTCCAAGATCTACGTAATAGGTATATTCTCCTTACTGATTTCAACTTTCACCGTCACAAACAATGGTATAGATATATATATATATATAATATATATATATACATATATTATATATATATATATATATATTATATATATATATATATATAATATATATATATATATATATATATATATATATATTATATATATTATATTATATATCATATCATAATATTATATATAATTTATTTTCCAACCTTTATTATATTCATTTTTAATTTTAATATATATTCTACCGTTATTATATTCATTTTTTTTATTGTACCGTACATACAAAAATTTCAATTAGCAAAATTTTTTAAAAATTTGCTTTCCACACTATGGTTCCGTAGCCTATCTGTTGGCTACATTTTCCCCTTTCCTCGTGATTTTTAAAGTAGCCTACGTCGCAAAGTGCGAGAGAATGGAGTTTCGGTCGATTGAATTGAACATGCAAGTGTTGGACAACAGTTTTTCCAAAATTATCTCTATGGTCTCGTAAAAAGGTATGTTTGTAATGAGGGACTTCACATCAAAACTCACCATAAAGCCTTTTGAACCCAGATGTTTGCAAATGTCGCAGAATTCGTAAAAGTTGCAAATAACATTGTCGTTGGTAGTGATGTGATCCAGCTATGGTACCAGATATTTAGTTAATTGGTAATTGGGGGCTCTGTAACCAGCTAGGATGGGTCTGAGTAGTGCGTCATGTTTGGGCACTTTTGGTAGGCCGTAAAGAGTGCATAATGAACCGCCTGTTGAAAATAATTTTTTGTAAGTTTCATCAGAGATGACTCTGCCATCACAGATGCTTCTAAGGATGCGATTTATCTTGTATTCAATTCGAAAGACAATCTTGAAGGGGGATTCACTCGTCACAAAAACTTAGCTTCGTTACATAAAAATTCCTTCATCTTGTCCACATATTCAGAGCGATCTAGAAGGATAACTCCATTTACTTTGTCACTTATCTATCTATCTATCACGTCTTTTTGTAACATATATGTTGGCTATTTTCTTCCCTTTCAACGTGATTTGTAAAGTGTGATAGAATGCATTTCCGGTCGGTTGGAGTATAAGAAAGGCCTATGGGATTATTCACAACTTTGAGAGGCTGTAACTCTTTTTCTTAAAGAGATCAGTCAGTTTTGCTCTATTTATACTTTATTATCTTTTTCTTATACTCTATGCTGTGATCTTTGTAAAAATCGGCGATAAACAAAATCTAACCAAAAAAAATTTATTTTACCAAATACATTACAGAATTTTAACATAGCCGCAGCCTCTAAGGGCCTACACAAAATTTTTAGCCAATCACCTTACCTTGAATATATGAGAATTTCAGCAAGCCTGTAATAAACTTTATGCCCCCCTGATTCACACACTTCCCTCTTTGTTATGCCTATAGCTCCAGCTCCAAACCCCTGTATATAGCAGTTAATTTTGTAGTATATTTTTTTTTACTCAGACTCCATGACTTTGGTTCCACAGCCCTAATTCTGACTGACTATATTAGGCCTAAGCTAATTTTAACGGATTAGGCATAGGCTATTGATTGATAGTATTAGCATGCCAAAAAAAAAATAGTTTATTAAAAAATATATATTTTTTTTTTATATATCTAGGCCTATATTTCGCCAAAAAATAAAAATAAATAAATACCGTTATTAAACTGGAGCTCTGACCACAGACCCATTTCGCTCTTTCTTAACCAAAATCTTTATTCTCGATTATTAAAGATTAAGATCTAAGTAATTTTACATTATACCAAGATTCAAGTTATTATTATTATTATTATTATTATTATTATTATTATTATTATTATTATTATTATTATTATTAATATTATTATTATTATTATTATTATTATTATTATTATTATTATTATTATTATTATTATTAATATTTTTATTATTATTTCAAACTTCGTACGTCTGTCAGTACATTGATTAAAATTTCAAATTTTAACATTAAAAAAAAAGAAAGTTGTCGTACGATTGACTCTTCTCTTGAAAGTGTGACGAAAATCATACATAACAAATTTTAAAGTAATAAATAACTTTCTTTGAAATTGATCTCCAACTTGTGAGCTTTTATTTCACCCAGGAACTGCTTAACGGTACGCAGAACATGGAATGGAGCAATGAGCAACAAATTCTATGTAAAATATTAAAACCATTCTTCTAAAACAATACACCTTTAATACCTTATGGATAATAAAACAATGTATAACTTACAATCTAGTTTAAATGATACGTATTTCTATACACAGCTAAAGAGAGAGAGAGGCTCATAATTCCTTAGATTTGACTTTACCAACTAGCAAAGGTACTTCGTCTCTTTCTTGGGTTAATGATTGATAAATCATTCATACCTTCATTAGAGAGAGTTAAAGAACTCTGAATTGGGCTATTTGAACTTAAACATACTACCCTATCACTATCAAATTTCGTTTCAAGGTAAAGAACGCGCGTACCCATCATCCAAATAAAATTATTAACTTCATACGTTGTATTCAGATTTTTAGCATATGAAGAAACTTCACCATCATCAACCTGATTAAATCTTTTATCACAGTTATGCTTTACACCTTTGTTTAATACTGCATACGTCACGCGTTCCCCAGAAACACATATTACCGGAATATGTTTTGGACTATTAGTCGCTATAGTTCAAAAGTTCTAAAAGTGTTTAAAGGTATTACTTCACCTTTTCTAATTATAACAATTGTTAAGAATTTATCTTTCAAAAACAACACGCCACCTGGATTCCCAAACCAAAACTTTTATCCTATGCTAATCCTATATTAAGAGTAATTTGATGTATCGTCATAAAATCTATTTAATCCTTCAATGCTAGCCTAAGCATACATCCAGCCTCTTTGAAACTGACATTTCTGTATTGTTAACTAATCGTCGTTACTCCAAGCATAACGTATAGTAACGATATCATCTGGATTTACCTGACCTTCCTGATTTAAAAGTAATCTACCTGGACATGTGATATATGTGATCTTATCATTATGTCGGTTCCACTGATTTATTAATTGTAAAATTTCATTATTATCAGCATTGAAATCTATATCCAAAGGTGTTTGTCAACATTATCATCTATCACCTCATCTATAAAATGTGAGCTTATGCGCTGGCATTATTCTGTCGTGCTACCAACTCAGCAAACTTAAATTTACGTAATCTTCTGGATTGAAATACTCGCAAAATGATAAGCTAGGCTAAAATTTATAAAATTCAATCAGTTATTTAGATATAAATCACTAACGCATAAACTGTATAACTTCAATTTCATATTCACCTATAAAATTTAACTTCATTAACTCACCAGCCAAGCGAAAAACGTTTAAAATTCCGAGTGCATTCGGACTCTCCCGTGCATTCACCATAAATCTATGCTGTGAATGTACACTGTTAAGAAACTCATTCCGAGAATACATGAATTAGAATATTTTTATTGCCTTTCTGACATGACGTAAACATGGTTATATATATATATATATATATATATATATCAACATTTAATATATAAATATATATATATATATATATATCTATATAATATATATATTTATATCTATATATATATATATATATTAATTATATATATTTATATAATATTATATATTATATATATTAATATATATATATATATATTATTTATATATATCGTAAGTTATTAATATTCATGTCCTTAAATTTCATCACATTTCCCTTGCTTTGTTTATATTCTTTTTTTTTTTTTATTTTATTGTATCGTACACATAAAAAAAAAAAAAAAAAAAAAAAAAAAAAAAAAAAAAAAAAATTCCAATTTGCAAAATTTTAATAAAGATTGCTTTCCAGCCTATGGGTTTCGTAAGGTAATACTGTTGGCTACATTCCTCCTTTTCCTCGTGATTTTAAAGTACCTAAGCGGTAAAAGTGCGAGAGAAATGGAGTTTCCGGTCGGTTTTTAGTACAAGAAAAGCCTAGGGGATTATTCAACAACTTAAGAGGCTGTAACTATCTTTTTTTTTTTTTTTTTTTTTAAAAAAAAAAGAAAAACTTAATTTTTTTTTCTCTTTTTTCTTTTTGTACATCATTTATTTTCCTAGGGTCTATGCTGTGATTTGTATAAAATTCGGCGATACCGAGGTTCTGCTCCTCTTTTACCGAATTAACCCTGGCCTATTATACTTAACATCAACAAAAAATCTAACCAAAATAAATTATTTTTACTAAATACATCACAGAATACTTTATTTAGGGGCTCGGCCTATTTTAACATAGCCTTAGCCTCTAAGGGCCTACACTAAATTTTTAGCCAATCACCTTACCTTGAATATATGAGAATTTCAGCAAGCCTGTAATGAACTTTATTCACACACCTGTCTCTTTGTTATGCCTATAACTCCAGCTAAAAAACCCTGTATATAGCAATTTTGTAAATTTTTTTTTTGCTCAGACTCCGTGGCTTTGGTTCCACAGCCCTAATTCTGACTGACTATTTTAGGCCTAAGCTAATTCTAATTGGATATATTAGGCCTAGGCTATTGATTGATAGTACTAGCATGCAAAAAAAAAGAAAAACCTATTTAATTTATTAATATATATATATATATATATATATATATATATATATATATATATATATAATATATATATATATATATATTTATTTATTTTTTATAATATGAAAGGTAAATACTCGCCAAAAAAAAACAAATAAAATAAATACAGTTATTAAACTGAAGCTCTGACCACAGACCCATTTCGCTCTTTCTTAACCAAAATCTAACTTAAGCTCTCGATTATTAAAGATAAGATCTAAGTAATTTTTAAGATAATGTTCTTTTCAAGTTATTTTTAATTATTATTATTCATATGATTATTATTATTAATTATTTATTATTATTATAATTATTAATATTATTACTTAATTATTATTTCAAACTTCGTACGTCTGTCAATAACATATATTTTGATGTAAAATTTAAAATTTTTAAAAACATAACAAAACGAACAAATTTGTGTCAGATTGAACTTTTTTCCTCCCCTTTCTTTCCTCTATTCTTTCTCCCCCTCTCAAAAGTGTGACCAAAAAATGTAATACGCAAGGAAATTTTTTAAAAAGTTCTCTAAATAATCAATTTTTTTTTGAAAAGTACTCTCCAATTGGTAAGCTTTTATTTCACCCATGAACTGCTAACGGTTCGCACAACATGGGAGGGATCAATGGCCAACAAATTCTATGTAAAATATTAAAACCTTTCTTCTAAAACAATAAATCTTTAATACCATATCGATAATAAAACAATGTATAACTTATAATTTAACTTAATTGATACGTAGTTCTATACACAGCCAAAGAGTGAGACACATAATTCCTGAGATTTGATGTTATCAACTAGCAAAGGTACTTCTCTTTCTTGGGTTGATAATTGATAAATCATTCATACCTTCATCAGAGAGAGTTAAAGAACTCTGAATTGGCCTACTTGAACTTAAACCTACTACCCTATCACAATCAAATTTCATTTTAAAGTAAAGAACGCGCGTATCCATCTTCCAAATAAAATTATTAACGCGCTGCCCAGAAACACATTACCGGAATATGTTCTGGACTATTAGCCGCTATAGTTTCAAAAGTTGTAAAAGTGTTTAAAGTTATTACTCCACCTTTTCTAATTATAACAATTAGTAAGAATTTATCTTTCAAAAACAACACGCCACCTGGAATCCCAAAGCAAAACATTTCTCCTTCTATCCTAATCCTATATTGAGAGTAATTTGATATATCGTCATAAATTCTATATAATCCTTCAATGCTAGCCTTAGCATACATTCCCAATGCTAGCCTTAGCATACATCCCGCCACTTTGATACCGACATTCCTGTATTAACTAATCGTCATTACTCCAAGCATAACTTATAGTAAGAATATCATCTGGATTTACTCGTCCTTCCTGATTTAAAACTAATCCACCTGGGCATGTGATATATGTAATCATATCATTAAGCCGGTTCCACTGATTTATTAATTGTAAAATTTCATTATTATCAGCATTGAAATCTATATCCAAAGGTTCAACATATTTGTCAACATTATCATCTATCACCTCATCCATAATGTCAGCCTATGCGTTGACATTATTCTGTCATGCTTCCTACTCAGTAAAAGTTAAATTTACGTAATCTTCTGGATTGAAATACTCACAAAATGATAAGCTAGGATAAAATTTATAAAATTCAATCAAACAATTATTTAGATATGAATCACTAACGCATAAGTTGTATAACTTCCATTTCATATTCACCTATAACATTTAACTTCATTAACTCACCAGCCAAGCGAAATACGTTTAAAATTCCGAGTGCATTCGAACTCTCCCGTGCATTCACCATAAATCTAGGTTGTGCATGTACACTGTTAAGAAACTCATTCCAAGATCTACGTAATAAGTCCATTCTTCCCCTTACTGGTTTCCAATTTTCACAACAACCGTCCAAAAAACAATGGTAATATATATATATTATATTTATATATTATATATATATAATATTATTATATATATATATATATATATAATATTATATATATATATATAATATATTATTTTTTCGATAGTTTAGTATAGAAAACTTCTTAATTTATTAATTATTTACTAGTTATTATATTCATTTTTTATTTTATTTATTGTAACCAGTAATAAAAAAATTTCCAAATTTGCAAAATTTTTTAAAGATTGCTTTCCAGACTATGGATTGTTAGCGCCAAATCTGTTGGCTACATTTTTACCTTTCCTCTCGAGTTGTAAAGTAGCCTAAGCCGTAAAGTGCAATAGAATGGAGTTCCGGTCAATATAATATCTGTTGGCTACATTTTTCCCTTTTCTCTCGAGTCTCGTAAAAAGGTATGTTTGTATTGAGGGACTTCACATCAAAACTTACCATAAAGCCTTCTGAACCCAGATGTTTGCAAATGTCGCAGAATTCGTAAACGTTGCAAATAACATAGTCGTTGGTAGTGATGTGATCCAGCTAGGGTACCAGATATTTAGCTAATTGGTAATTGGGGGCTCTGTAACCAACTAGGATGGGTCTGAGAAGTGGATCATGTTTGGACATTTTTGGTAGGCCGT
>JABUQX010017327.1:50000-55000 GCA_015478945.1 Trachelipus rathkii | reverse complement strand
AATAAATAAATAAATAAAAAAAAAATTACATAAAGAAAAGATAAAATTAAAATAAAATGAAAAGTAAACCCACCTTGAGACAAGGCTTGCCTAACGCAATTCCCCAGTGGCGCAGACGCGGGACTTAAATAGAGGAAGATTAAACATTGCGGGAAAATAAAAAGAAGGCCAAGGAGTTCCACAAAAAACAGATTGGGCCTGGAAAGAAGAGGTACCATAACGAGTGATCCTGGAGTCTCTCCAATATCCACACAATTTTCATGAGAGAACAAGCACCTCTTGTGTTACGAGGGCGGGTGACACAGTGGTGAGGGAATGCGAGAGGTCAATTCTCGCGAGCACTGCCGATGGAAATACGTAGAAGAAAAAGTAGATTAAGGGCACCTACGTCACGACGCAGAGAAAAGAGGTCAAGGGAGTCAGAGAGTATGGGACAGTTTATAAGCCTCTTACCTTAGCTTCGAACTCTATCCAAAAGGAGGGTGGAACCGGATCCACCCCAAAATGTGCGGAACAGTATTTCCATGCAGGCCCGACATAAGTACTACAGACACTATACTACTGCCTAGCCATGCGCCACCCCGTCATCGCTGGTTTCATCCCTCTGAACAACGTATTGACGAGCGCGTCTGCTACCGCATCCGGGCTCACTGCGTCAGTTCGCCGCACGGCACCTGCGACCGCCGGGGCTAACGCGGAATCGCCATACTACCGGTGTATATGTCTGCTTATATAACTGGCAGTATCTGATCAGAGAAAAAAAATTCTCGCAATCTGAACGAGAATTCCCAGCTTTTTTGCAGGCGCATTTTAGCAAACCGATGTGATGTGAGTCTCCAAGATAATTCACTCTTTATTTTTAGTCCTAGAATGTTTATGTTGTTACGGGGCGAAATTAGAGCCATCAAAAAGGATAGGAAAGGTTGGAGGTAGTTTTATAGAGAGGAGAGTGTGAAGAAGTTTGCAGTTTTCAAGGAGGTTGAAACTGTCACAAGATTACCGTTACCCCACTGAGAAATTCCGGACCAAATCGGCAAGGAATGGATCGGAAAGCTGATAACGACGAGAGGCAACTCGTAGATCTATATAGTATACTTATTATTACTATACATAATATATATATATATACTATCACGAGGTATACTAGGACTCACTATACCTAGCGCTATACTATATATATATATATATATATATATATATACTCACTAATACGTATACTTATGATAGTATATATATTTATAAATATAGTACTTATAAACAATTTTATATTACTAAATATAGTACTATAGCTTAGTATATATATATATATTATATATTATAATATACTATAATAGGCTATATCCTCGATATTAGATTATCATACTATTTATATATATTATATTATTTCGACTGATACTTATACCTCATCTAAACGCTTACTTACCTGACTGACCTATGCGTCTGGACTAATTAGTTCGTATTATAAGTAGTAGCATATGGTTCAGTTTATATATATATATGATAAAATTTATCAATTAATGGAACGTATGATTTTTTATTCAGTGATAATTTTTTACATTTTTATTTCATATCTGACACTCTAAATTAAGTCCGTGTTCATAAGTCACTTTTGCGGTGTCACACCCTTAACTCTGAACATTGCTACCGTTGTTCACCTCGCTGGCTGTGCATTTTACATGCACTATATATTAAATATCTTAATAATTCCGCGCCTATCGCTGTATGGTTTAGTTGACCTGATTTGAATGTCCATCGGTTAATTAAAAGGAATTTTAAGGTATCATAATTGGAGAGATATTAAACTGTAGGTCTCATCTTGACCTTCTCTTATGTTTAACGTGTATATTATTTGGTGACTCCCGGAGTGACAAAATGTAAGTAAGTATGTAAGTTCAATATCGTAGGCTGAATTTCAATTAAATGCTTTGAGAAAATTTTATATATTATATATATAATATATATATAATATATATATATATATATAATATTAATACTTATATAAATAGTATACTATATATATATGATATATTCGTATTATATATCGAAAAATAATATATAATTATTATAATTAATAATAATAAATAATCAATAATAATAATAATAAAATAATAATAATAATAATGAATATAAACTATACATAATAAATAATAATAATAATATATAATAATTGAATAATGAATAATCAATTAATAATAAAATAAAAATAAAAATAAGAACAATAATAAATAATATATACTAAATAAATAACTAATATATAATTAATAATAATAATAATAATTAATCAATAATAATTAATAATAACTAATAATTAATACATAATAATTAATAATGGTAAATAATATAAGTAATAATAATAATAATAATAATAATAAATAATAAATAATAATAATAATAATAAAACTAAGATAATCAATTCAATCAATCAAGCAAACAAAACATTTATCAGGAAATATTACAAGATCATTAGCATTATTTAATTAAACATGTTAGAATTACATATTATTATGAAATATAGTAATACTTAAGAATAGATAATGCAGATAAATAATTAATAATAGAATAATAATAATACATATATAATAATAATAATAATAATTAATAATAATAATAATAATCAGATAATTAATAATAAATAATAATACAACAACTATAGATAATAATAATAGAGCCGAACTTAATCAATAAAATCTATCATCTAGTAATCAAAAAAATAAAGGGAAAAAAAATTAAAGGTAGGTTTAAAATATAAAATAAAAAATATTTAAAAACTAACACACATCCATACACTAGTAACTAATACGTCTACATACATAACTTCAATCAATAATCATTAATGGAAGGTAAAATAATAATATAAATATTATTACCATAATAATAATAATAATAATAATTAATAATAATTAAATAATAAAATAATGTTAATAATAATATATATAATAATAACTGGTAATAATAATAGATGAAATAAAATAAGATTGATCGAACGATTGAGAGATCATAGACAACAGGCTTGCATGATGCAGCTTTATAAAACTTTCATTTTCCCGCCTGTAAACTGAGTAGTTTATTTATATAGATACTAATATATAGTAATTATACTATTATATTATTTATATATATAATATATTATATATTATATAATATATAATATTACTACTCATCATAGTATGAGATCGTAATATCGTATCACCCCTGCATAAGTATATATATAGTTAAGCTTACTATATATAATACCTATCTTAATATCAATTGATGTATTATATATAGTAATATATATATTTATAATATTATCAAATATTATATTATAGTATATACTAGTATATATATAATATATAGTATAATAGTAGTTAAGTTATATCGCTTAGTATATTATATACTTGACTATTATTTTATCAGACTATTATAACGGTATTTAAGATTATACTATATATTATAGTATATTCGAAACAACCTGTTTCAAAAATGTCAAAGAACAAGCCTGAATAATTCTAGATAATTTCTCGTTTTTTTGCGTAAATTCTTCTTCCCAATTTAATAGTATAATTTACTATTCACTCATGATTTTGCACAATATATAGAATGTTTTAATTGATATATATATATATATAATATAGTATATATATATAATATATTATATATATATGAATCATATATATATAGCTCAAGTACTTAATATATATATATAGTATATATAATTTGATATAGTATATATATATTATATATATATATATATATTATATTATATAATTATATAGTAGTATATAGTACTATATATATATATAAATATGGTCATATACTATATATCATTTATATATATATAATACTATATATATACTATATAATATATATTATATATATATATATATACGTATATATTATTGGTCTATTTACTATATTTATAGGTGATAATAGTATATATATTAAGTATACGTATAGCTATAAGCTGTACACTATATATACTCTATTAATATCTATATTACTATTATATATTATATATCATATATAATATATATATGTAATATATTATATATATATATATATATAATATTACCTTAAATATTATATATATATATATATATATATATATATATATATATATATATATATATATTTATATATATATACTAATATTATTATAATATATATATATATATATATATATATATATATATGATATATATATATATATATCTGGAAGTATAATTATCGTATATTATTTAATTACATTACTATGGGTACTTCTTAAGAGCGTGTTGCTATGGGAAAAGAGGAATATGCTATAGGACCTTTTCGAATCCTTAATAAATTTGTTCAGAACAATAATCTGATTTTGATAAATTGTAGAAATAATAAAAAAAACTACTAGGCAGGGAGAAGGCTTTTGACAGACATTTCAACATGGATTCGGGGCAAGTGACAGAAATTTGGATGGAACACTCTAAAACTGCAATGGGATAAGAGAAAGCTAAGTCAGTAAATAGAGACAGGTACAATCAGATGTCCTTAAGAGATGATTCAGTTATCATTATTTGTAAAGAATCCTTTTGGTAGTGCTACTGCAGACTTTTAAAATCGTTTTATTCGAGCAGACGTATTTTTTTTTACTAAATTTATTAATTTTCTTTAGATTTATAAGATGTAAGAGAAAAGATTCTTCAATTTGTAATTGTTAAAGCATCATTATATATTATATATATAATATCATATATATATATATATTATATATATATATATTATATATATATATACATTTATATATATTATATATATAGAGAGAGAGAGAGAGAGAGAGAGAGAGAGGGGGGGAGGGTAGGGAGGGACGGAAGTTGCGATCTATAAGCGATGAGATTACCCCTCCCATTGTGCCTTTGAAGCGTAATGTAAATCCCATGATACTCCGATGCTCAATGGTTCACCCCTCTTGCGGTCATATCCACATTCTTCTTACATTGGAGTAGACTCTCCGTTATCGTACAAAGGACATAAAACACTACTACTAC
>JABUQX010017327.1:32500-42500 GCA_015478945.1 Trachelipus rathkii | reverse complement strand
CTTTTTCTGCTAACCATTTACTTCTTTTTTGCAATAAAGGGACATATTCTTTGATCCATCTTTTCCAAAATAAATCAGCAAGATACTGAACTTGTTTCCATCTTTTATATAAGTAACAATCTTTGTCTTGAAATAAACCTGGTGGGAATGTTATATTGCCTTTAAGGGTTAGTAGATGATTTGGTGTCAAAGCTTCTAAGTTTTCTAAATCATTTGAAAATTCTGTTATTGGTCTATTATTTATAATGAATTCTATTTCACAGAACAAAGTGTTCAAGTTATCATCTGTCAACCTTATTGGCTGTTCTAAGAGTGAAGATTGTAATATATTTCTTACAGTTCTAATGTGTCTTTCAAAATGACCTCCTTTATGAGAACTATGAGGGGGTTGAAATATCCACTGTATTTCTTTTTGCTCAAAAAATTTATTTACTTGCTTGCTATTGAAAATTGATGCTTCAATTCTCTGTTAGCTTTCACAAAGTTCAATCCATTATCTGATCGGATCAATTTCACATTGCCTCTGCGGCTTATAAATCTTCTTAGAGCATTGATGAAAGCATCAGTATCTAATGAATATAACATCTCTAAATGTATGGCTCTGCTACTTAAACATGAGAATATTAATCCATATCTTTTTTCTCTTACCTTCCCTCTTCCCCTTACTACAAGAAAAGGGCCAAAGGCATCTATACCAATACTTGTAAATGGTGGTACATCACATTTTAATCTATCTTTGGGCAAATCTCCCATCAACTGCTGAGTTGGTCTTGTATGGAGCTTCCTACATATTATGCAATCTTTTAAAATCTTCTTAATACTTCTACTTGCTCCAATGATATAGTACTTTTCTCTTAAAGCATTTAAAACTGTTTGTTTTCCTAAATGTCCATTAATTCTATGGTAATGTCTCATTATTAACATTGTAACATGACTATTTGGCAAGATAATTGGATGTTTAAAATCAAATGATACATCATTCAGATTTTTATTCCTCCCACCTACCCTTAATATTCCATTATCATCTAAAAATGGTAGGAATTTTGCCAAAATGTGCCTTTTTGACAAAGCTTCTTTCTTTTTTATTTTGTATTGTATATCATGAAATTCTTTATTTTGTACATATTTGTAAATAGCCTTTTCTGCATTTTTTAATTCTGTGATTGTCATAGCACCTTTATTCCAGGCTTTTTTATGCAAATTTTCTTTAACTCTTAAAATCCATGCTACTTTTGTTTTTAATTTCATCCAATCTGACACAGAATTTATGAGCTTGTCTGTTGAACTTTCTTGTAGTTGTATGGCCATTACAGGTTTAGTTTTTATAATTTCATCATTTTCATCATCTAATTTATTTTCTTTAATTTGCTCAGGCCATTGAGCTTTGTCTTTGTACAAAAATTCTGGACCAGTGCTCCATAGTTTATTGTTCAAAAACTCATTACAGATATCCCTTTACTTGCTATATCTGCAATATTTAGCTTGCCTGGTACATAATTCCATTGGCTTATATCTGTTTGTGATCTAATATAATTAACTCTATTATGTACAAATCTTTTGAATCTTTTTGATTCATTTTTAATATATTGTAATACAATTTCACTATCTATCCAAAAATACTCTTTGTTTATTTTCATATCTAATTCATTTTTTAAAATTTGATGTATGTTGACAGCTAATTTGGCTGCACTCAGTTCTATTCTTGGAATAGTTAACATCAAATTTTTATTTAATGGTATCAATCTTGTTTTAGATAACACCAATGAACAATATTTTTCATCATTACATCCAATGAACCTTATATATGCTACTGCAGCATATGCAATTTGAGAACCATCTGAAAAATAATGTAGTTCTACCCTTTTATACTTTAGACAATTTGGATTGTATGGCCTAGGAACTTGAAAATCATCTAGCTTATTAACATCATTTAGCCATTTTATGTAACTTTTTTTTATATCTAATGGAATTTCATCATCCCAGTTAACTTTTCTATCGCATAAATTTTGAAATATCTTTTTAGCTACTAGTAGCACTGGACTAATAAATCCTAGTGGATCATATATGGAAAAAATGCAACTGAGTATACTTCTTTTTGTCAATTCTTTATTTTGTATATCAACTCTAGCTTTCATTAAATCTATTTCTGGGTCCCAACTCAAGCCTAATACTTTTTGTAAAGGTAATTTATCTAAAGATAGGTTTATTTCTTTAAAATCTTTACTTAAGTCTTGTTTATCAATATTTTCTAAAAATTTCTTTGAATTACTAGCTACTTGATGCAGATTAAAACCACTAATTTTTAAAATTTCTTTAACTTCTTTATAAACTGCTACAGCCTCATTTTCTGATTTCACAGACTTTAAACAATCATCAACATAGAAATTTCTAAGTATGGTATCTTTGGCTAAATTACTGAATTTTTCTGCTTCAATTACATTTGTAGTTTGCTTCAAAACATAATTTGCAATTGAAGGTGAGCTTACACTTCCAAATATGTGGACTTTAACTCTATATTCTTCTGGAGTTTTATTTAAATTACCATCTGGAAACCATAAAAAACGCTGATAATCTTTATCTTTGTCAAGTACCTGTATTTGATAAAACATCTTCTCTATATCTGCTATGAAAGCATATTTCTCTTTTCTGAACCTTAAAAGGATGCCTTGTAAGTTGGAAATATAGTCTGGGCCTGTGAGTAAACTATTATTTAAAGAAATACCATTGTATGGCAAAGCTGCATTGAATACTACTCTCAATTTTTTTTTTGTGGATGGATTACACTATGGTGTGTTAAATAGAATCTGTCATTGTTTAATAATTCATGTTTCTCAACTTTTTCTGCAAAATTAAGTTTTAACATTTCATCTATGTTATCACAATATTGTACAAAATATTCTTTATCCTTCAAAAATTTATTTTTTAATGAATACAATTTTGCTAAAGCTTGATTTTTGTTATTAGGAAAATGCTGATTTTCTTTTTTAAATGGTAAACCAACTTGAAATTTACCTGTAATTGTTCTTTGTAATGTATTTTCAACCTTATTCTTCCACTTCAAATCTTCTACACTTTCACAGACTTGCTCAGGATTCTTTTCAGAAAACTCTCTTGAGCAATATTTTTCAAGCAAATTATCATCTTCTTGTTGTATTTGGGTCTTATGACATCTTAAACTCATGAAAGCTGGTATACCATCTGGTGTCGAACCTTGTAAAGCCCATCCAAATGAATATTTAACTGCAAAGGGATAATTATAATGACCTTCTACTACTTCTATAGGTTTTAACAATTTACTCTGGTTCATTCCTATTAATAATCCAATTTTTGATTCTATGAAGTTGAAGGGCACATGATTCAAGTATTCTAATCCATTTATATCTTTGATAGATGGACTTTCTTCCATTTTAAAGGGCCATTTTTCTTTGCAGTATATATTATTTATGGTTTCAGATTTCCTCATCTCAATATCATAGATTTCTAGATTATTTAAAATGTATGTCTTTATTTTATGTTGTCCATACATAGTAGTAATATCTATATCTTTCTGAGGTTTCATATATGACATACCTAGTTCTGCAGCTAAATTTAAATCCATAAAGCATGCTGAAGAATATGTATCTAGACCCATGTATGTCTTAATCACTTTATCTTTACCTTTAAGCTTAATTTTAACTGGTACTGCAGGATAAAATAACTTTTTATTACTTACTTTTGTCTGAAAGGTTTTTGTTTCATTACTTCCTGATTCTTTTGACTCTACTTTCTTATCTTTATTTTCTAAATTCACAGTGAGTGCTGCTGGTGAGATATTTGAACCATCTTGCTCTTTGGCACTATCTTTTTCTCTATGCAGAAATGTTAAATGTTGCTTATTACATTTTTCACATTTTTCTGGTCTTTTACAATTACTACTAAAATGATTTGATCTGAGACACTTAAAGCATAATTTATTGTCTTTAATGAACTTTATTATTTCATCTTGGCTTTGTTTTTCTAGGATTTTACATTTAAGTATACTATGATTATCCTTTTTACAAAAATTGCAAAACTGAGATTTATTGTTATTATTATTACTACTATTACTACTATTATTCCTATTTTTATTGTCATTATTATTATTCCATTTATTATTATTATTATTATTATTATTATTATTATTATTATTATTATTATTATTATTATTATTATTTCTATGGTCATTATTATTTTCTTTTGTATAAAGTGACTTACCTTTTTCACTTTGTAATTTGGTTTGTTTGGGTTTTGTACCAATGCCAAGTTCTCCGAACAAAGGTGTATTCATGATCCTTGCTTCTTTTTCAACAAACTTTGTAAATGTACTAAAATTTACCTTTTTATTTTCTTCATACATACTATCAACTTTATATCTCCACTTATCACGTTGTTTGTAGGGAAGTTTTTTAACTATTCTATAAATAGCACCAGTAGAATTCAATTCATTCAATGGAGTAATATTTTCCATTGCATTATTAATAGCATCTAAAAACAAAGAAAAATCTGCCATAGCTTCACCATCCTCATTCTTGATTTCATTCCAGTCTTCTAACTTTTTCAAATATGTATTTGCAATAACTTGTTCATTTCCATACTGTTTCTCTAGTTTTTCTACTGCCTTTTTATAACTTATTTTTTCATCTAAATGCATACAACTTCTTACTATATTTTCTGCTTTACCTTCTGTATACTTAATTAAATAAGAAAGCTTGTTCATTTCATTTTCACATTTTCCTTCTATATTGGTTTTAAAAACTAGCATAAAATCTTTAAATTTAGTTGGATCCTTTCCATTAAATATTTCAGGCTCACATGTTGGAAGAGGATTATTAATAGGCCTACTCACTTCTAACTTTTGTTTTAAAATTTCTACTAATTTAGACTCCTGATTATTATTTTCACCTATACTATTTATTTTAGTTTGTGTTAAATTTACATTTTTATCCTCAGTTTTTACAGAAGTATCGCTAATACTGAAAATTGGATTTTCTAATTTTTCTTCGATTTTTATTAAACTTTGTTCCAAATTTTTTATATGACTTCTGTGTTGGTACAAATCCAAACTTTCTTGTTCCCTTTTCTTTGCCAAGTATTGTTCATGTTCTTGTAATTTTATTTTACTTTTTTCTATCTCAAGTAACAAAGATTGGGCTATTGCACTTTTTGAACTAGCTACACTTGCTTTA
The DNA here is from genome assembly GCA_015478945.1 of Trachelipus rathkii. Lineage (NCBI taxonomy): Eukaryota > Metazoa > Arthropoda > Malacostraca > Isopoda > Trachelipodidae > Trachelipus > Trachelipus rathkii. Next base: position 37,296 of record JABUQX010017327.1, on the reverse strand, counting down.
CTCATTTTACTTGATACATTACTAGCACTGTCTTGTGGCATAATCCTTGGCTCATATTTACTCATATATTTTGAAATATCACTTTTTAACTCATAATATGGCTTTAGTTTTAATGTAAGCCACTGCTGTATTTTATCTGCCTCTACAGATTCTGTAATTAATTCACTACAAGAATTTTTTAAGGATTCTACTTTTGCATCTAATGTTAATTCATCAGTTTTAATTTCGAGACTTAAATCTAAGTCATTTAAGAAAGCATGCCATAATTTGCCTTTAATAATGTTAATTTTAAAGGTAACCGCTGCTAATTTTCCTGAAGGAACCTTAAAACCTCCTTCAGTTGTTTCAGTTTCATCGATATCGATATCGATATCGCTCATTTTTTTTTTTTTTTATTATAAAAAAATATTAAAACTAAATATTTATCGAACTCATTCACTCATAAAGGAAGGATGTTATTTTTTAACACAATTTATATATACAGATAAATTTTATATTTCGTATATGAAAGTTTACCTGTATATATTTTTTATTTATTTTATTATTTTTATTTTGCTATACTTATTTATACTTATTGTCAATCGGATGACGATCATTCCTCACATCTGAGTGACAGCTTTGTGTTCTTCATCCAAACTTCTAATTAGAAGAACTTTGTTAAACATCAGGTGATGAAAGTACTCTATTCGACATTTCTTCTTTATTTGTACATATCGGAAATACGAACAGGTTCTAAAAATATAAAAATATAACAAACTATAAATATATAAAAGTACAAATACTAAATGCTAAAAAATAAACATAATAGTTATACAAAATTATCCATAAAAATGCATAGAAATTGTTATTCCTGTTAATAAGTGTTCAATAAAAAATTATCAGTATTTTTTGGACTTTTTATTTATTTTTGTCCTTTTTAGCTTTTGTTTGAAAACTCATAGATGTTACTTATTTATATTAATACCACATTCACACCAACTATATTAATACCTATAAATATAACTATTACCTTCTAATTACTGATGTATTGGATCTTAGAATGGCTGAGCTTAGGGTGGGTGGATTAGATATTACTTAAATTGTAGGACTGCTGCTTTATTAATAAAGTTGCTTGAAGATTGCTCTAATAGCTGAAAATCCCTTTTTGTTTCTTCTGGATGAATTTTTAGCTTTTATAGAGTTTCTTAGTTGTTCTCAGGTCTCTTCTATAGCTTCATTATTAATTACTAAGTGATTTTTTTGGCTTTTAGGATTCAGCTTGAAGTATTAGTCAATTGCTAGTAATTCCACCTCAATAGTTTCTTCTTTGTGAAATTAATAAGCTCTTGAATGAATAGATGGTACTAAGTGTTTCTTCAATTTCTTCCTAATTTTGATTGAAGTTCAAATTCTGTACTTTGCTTTTATTTTCTCAATTTACATTTGGCAAAGTCAGTTTTGTTGCTTCAGTAGCTTGTTTTGAGTTTCTGCAATGGCTTATATTGCTTGCAGTATCTCCTAATTACTAGTTTTTCTTAATATTCGGCTTTCTGTAGCCTTTATTCTATTTGCAAGTCCTTATTTTGCCCCACCTTGTATTCTGCTTTTGTCATCAATTTTATCTGTGTTGCAATCAATTTTTGCTTTTCTACTCTTGAGATATTTTGGTAAAATTTTTGTAACCATAGTTGATGCTCATATAGTAATGAATTTTCTTGGATTTTCCTTTTTTATTTTTTATTATTATTATTATTTTTTTTTATATTTTAATACAAAATATAATATATATATATATATATATATATATATATATATATATATATATATATATATATATATATATATATATATATATATATATATATATATATATATATATATATATATATATATATATATGTGTTAAATATATAAACAAAATTATTTTATATATATATATATTGTATATATATATATATATATATATATATATATATATAAATATATATATATATATATATATATATATATATATATATATATATATATATATATATAATTAACATTTAAAAAACTAATAATAAATAAATATCTGAGCTGGTGTTGCGGATTGTTCAACTTGATTAAAATTTTTGAATATTATTTTTTAATTATTCGTAAAATTTTCGAAATAAAGATGATAAAAACACATGCAGACACTTTCACTCATTAATATAAACAGTCATGTTCAGCATAAATGTACACAGGCATGTACGGGGTTCAGTGGGCCAGAATTGTTATGATAACAGTTTATCTATGGGAAAATAGTAAAAAAAAAAAAAAAAGGTTTGCCATTGCGCGTTTTACGATTTTCATGAAACTTATATGAAATGTTGCAAATGACATTATTTTAATATAAAAAAAAATTTCGAGAAATGAACCTGAAAAAATTATGAAGTCTTCTAATTTTGTATTTTTAGCATGTCAAATCAGTTTTAAATTTTCAAGTTGCATTTATATATTATTTTACTTTTTATATATATATTTATATATATTTGTTAATATATATATATTTTCTTCTTATGCTTATAATAGTAGTTATATATATTTGATTATATGATTTATATATTATTATATATATATATCATATATATAATAATATCAATCAGCTTTAGTAGATTGTGGATTTTAGTTTTGAGGATAAGAAAGTAGCACCAGGGCCTTTGACATGGAGAACACTTTATTATACTATCAACGTTTCGGAAAGCACAGTTTCCATCATCAGGCTAAAATATATAGAACAATAATTACAAAACTAAAAAAATTAAGTGTTAACAGGCATTTACAACTTACTAATATAAACAACACAAGATAGTTCTATATATAAAACATTAATATTTAACGGTGTTATTATAAAGAATACAAATGAAGCAGAGCTTGGAAAATGAACCAATAATAGGTAACACTTTCGCTTAAATTCTAATTATTATACATCGAAATCTATATCAACAATTCAAAAAATAATAATAAGATCTCAAGATACAGAACGACGGAAATAAAGGCGACTAACTATATTAAATAGCAATAAATTCATCCAAAGGACAGATTGAACTTGGAGACATCGAATAGATCTACAGTTTAAACGTTTTAAAAGGTTGGATCGGACAAAATACTGATGGTATAACTTACTGCCGGTTTAAAGAGCAGCAACTTGTATGGTCCGCTGTCACTGTTTAAAGAAGGTTTCGTGTTGGCAATGTGTAAGGTTTCTAAAATATGTAGGTTGGTTGTCGATTTTGCTTGGGACAGTATTGAAAAATTGGAAAAATTAAAGGGATGGTCATTATCGTGAGAGTGGTTTCTTATTGCAGAAAAGGTTGGAGAATTGAAAGGTAGTTTTGTGCGGGAAGACACCCTCTTGTGTTCATCAACTCTCACACTGAGCTGGCGAGTAGAACTGCCAACATAGGCGGCATTACAGCCGTCACATGTGAATTTATAGATTAGAGAGGAGCGGAGCACAGTGGGAATACCCTCTTTGTGATGGCAAAAGGAAGCTATTTTAAAGGACGAGTTAAAGGTCAGAATAATATTTAACTGTCCCAAACAAAATCGACAATTAACCTTACATATTTTATATGAATGCGTTCTTTAAACAGTGACAGCGGACCATACAAGTTGCTGCTCTTTTAACCCGTCAGATGAGTTACCATAGTATTTTGTCCGATACCAACCTTTTAAAACGTTAAACTGTGAGTATTATTCGATGTCTCCAAGTTTCAATCTGTCCTTTAATAATTTATTGCTATTTAATATAGTTAGTCCCATTAGACGTTTGGAGGACCTACACTTTAAAAAGGATAAATGCGAGCTGGATGTGAGCTTCTTATTGTTCATTTCCAAGCTCGCTTCATTTGTATTTTTATAATAACACCGTTAAATATTAATGTTTAATATATAGAATTATCTTGATTTGTTTATATTAGTAAATTGTAAATGCCTGTTACACTTAAGTTTTTTAGTTTTGTAATTATTGTTCTATATATTTTAGCCTGATGATGGAAACTGTGCTTTCCGAAACGTTGATAGTATAATAAAGTGTTCTCCATGTCAAAGGCCCTGGTGCTACGTGTTATCTTTCTAGACAATTTTCTCCGGGGAGGGATATATATATAATATATTTATTAATATATATATATATAATATATATATATATATATACTATATATTATATATATATATATTAATATATTATCTTATGGTGTTAAAGTTAATCTTTCATTTTGCCATCAATCTTGGGTTGGGGGGCTGTTATTGTTTTTGTTATTGTTATTGTTATTGCTATTATTTATTATTATTATTATTCTTATTGATTGTTATTGTTATTGTTATTGTTATTGTTATTGTTTATTGTTATTGTTATTGTTATTGTTATTGTTTATTAGTTATTATTATTATTATTATTATTATTATTATTATTATTATTATTATTATTATTATATTATATTATCCACTTTAACACTACCGCCGCTCAAGGGCAGAGCGCTGTTCAAGGGGGGGGGGGGTCGTACTTCTTTGATTTCTATCTCGGAGTGCGCAGAGCTTAAAATGGAAGTGACACACTTTTCCATAGAGGCGTACATTACATATTCTTTCCCTTCAACTAGAACTATGTGACCTTTGTTTAATTCTGCTTATTATCACGGTGTTCGACCCAGGGACGCTGCCCAGGGATGCTGCTAGCCTTCAAGAATAACCGTCTTCTTCCATCTCCAGAAACTTATATTTCAACATGGAGTTATACAAAATCTATTCTTAGTTACACTGAAAAAACTGTTTTTCCGAAAAATATATAATGA
>JABUQX010017327.1:17500-22500 GCA_015478945.1 Trachelipus rathkii | reverse complement strand
GGACGAGTGTCTCTCCACTCTTAAACTTATCATACGATTTGTAGAAGTGGAAGCTCGAGGTCATCAAACTTTTGGTACGTTGTTGAACTTTATTCAATTAAAGTAAATCGTAAAATCTGCCGTCCGCACATAGCGTTTTGCTGGATACAATTTACCTGCTCAGGCAAATAGTTATGTGTAGACTGGGCTTAAGAGCTTGAATATGATTTGCACAAAGTAGTCAAGGTTTATTGAGATTATTTTTAATTGTTTTTTTTTTCTTTTATAAATTGTGTGTGTGTGTGTGTGTGTGTGTGTGTGTGTGTGTGTGTGTGTGTGTGTGTGTGTGTGTGTGTGTGTGTGTGTGTGTGTGTGTGTGTGTGTTTTGTGTTGATTTTGTAGTTTTCTTTTTCAGTTCTTAATTTTTAATTCTCAATAAATGTACTTGTTTACTATAAATAAAGAATCAAGTCTAAAAGTTTACAGACGTGTGTGTGTGTGTGTGTGTGTGTGTGTAGGTGTGTTTGCGCGTGTGTTTGTTTCTCGTTGTTTCGGTGTGCATATGTGTCTGTTCATCACTTTCAAAAAGAAAGTACCCTAAAAAAAAGTGATATAAGGTCTACTAGCTTCATTGTAATAATAATAAAAATGTAACGCGTGATAAAAAGGAATCTTTTTTATGTTTATATGTTGAAGATTTTACCTTTTTAATGTTTATATGTTGAATATTTTTAAGTAAAGATTTTTAAGGAATGAAGATTTTCCCTTTCAGTTCATGGATGTTTTTTAACACTTTTCTTAATGAGACTCAAGTTGTGATTTTAAATGATGAAGATATACAAAAATGAAGTTGTTGAAACATTATTTATAAATGTTTTAATGTCAACTTGAAATGTATCAAACTGAAATCATTTTATTGAATGTATAAGGCTATATTTTTAAGTATAATGTTTAATAACATATTTTGAATGTATCAAACTAAGATAATTAGTTGGATATACGAGACTATATTTTTAAGCTTGATGTTTAATATTAATTTGGATTGTAACAAATTGAGATCATTAGTTGGATGTAAGAGGATATATTTTGTAAGCTTTGAGGTTTTTTTTTTTTATTTTGGATTGCAAACAGAATCAAAAGAATTATACTTGAACACGATGGAAAATATAAACAAATGCGATTATGAAAAGATATGTGAGAACCACATGACTGAAAATAAGGTTGAAAATCAAATAATAATAATAATAATAATAATAATAATAATAATAAATAATAATAATAATAATAATAATAATAATAATAATAATAATAATAATAATAATAATAAATAATAATAATAATAATAATAATAATAATAATAATAATAATAATAATAATAATAATAATAATAATAATAATAATAATAATAATAATCATTAAAAGAATTTACAATCCATTAAAGAGAAAGAATTCTATAAATTATTATCAATCAGATAAAACATTTTTTTTTTCATTATTATAATAGCAAGGTCATTAAAAATAAACATCACTTTACGACACTGCGCCGTCACATCACGAAGACGCCTATTACATTATTGGGATTTACTAGCAATATGGAAAAGTTCGTAGTGTGACATAAAATCAACATCGTATTGCGACGTTGCTGCAACGTAATACTGCTATGCTATTATTTATTAAGTAGTAATGTGATATATTTGCAAAAAAAATCTTATGACTGTTCAGTATCTTTCATAGTAGATAAATCCAATCCCATGTTAGCCTAAGGAAAGTTTTCTATTCAAACTGTGCATTTTAGTTTGGTTGTTCTGTAAACTACTACTACTACTACTACTACTACTACTACTACTACTACTACTACTAATAATAATAATAATAATAATAATAATAATAATAATATAATAATAATAATTATAATAATATAATAATAATAATAATAATAATAATAATAATAATAATAATAATAATAATAATAATAATAATAATAATAATAATAATAATAATAATAATAATAATAATAATAATAATAAATAATAATAATAATAATAATAATTGTTGCATCTTATTAATCAGATTGTTTATGCCTTAACAATGTAATGTAAATTGGTAATATTATAATAAATAAAGATAAATTTTAGAAATAATTGCACATAGCATTGTCAGGAATACCGTTATAAAATTTTAAAAGAAATGTTAAAAAAAAACTTGGGGAAAATAAGTAAACAAAAAAAACTTTGATAAAAAGAAGTAAAAAAAACTTGGGTCCAAAACAACAAAATTATTTATTTATATTTCAATAAAAATGTCTTTAAACTGCAAGTGTAATATTAAAAATTAACGTATTTTTTTTGTTTATTTCCATTTTACTTTCAAACTTTCTCTTAAATTTCAAAGTTTTGAACGAAAAGATATGAGACATCTAAACGAAATATTTTGAAAACTGATACTTGGTTACGCATCTGAAGGTTTACGGATTATTTAATATTTACAAATTTATTATAAAAATATGTTTTACTATATGTCTATTTTAATATTAATACTACTAATAATAAAATTTGTAATATCAAAAATAATAATAATAATAATAATAATAATAATAATAATAATAATAATAATAATAATAATAATAATAATAATAATAATAATAATAATAATAATAATAATAATAATAATAATAATAATAATAATAATAATAATAATAATAATAATAATAATATTAATAAATAATAATTTTCATCCACAATAAATATTTAAGTGATATTTAAATTCACGAATAACAAATATCCCTTCTTTAAATTTTCAAAGTTGGGATATACAATAAATCCAAACCAATGGGTTTCTAAAGTGGTCGAACGGCGCCTATTCTCCACGAAAAGACCCAGACGGAACTTAGAGGTTAACTAGTTCCGGTTGCGAAGTTTGAAAAGGTTCTAAGTCCTTATATTCACCAAAGAAGAGAGGGAATGTATTTTCTCTTGCATTTTTATTTGAATTTTCGATTGCTACATTCTAGGCTCTAGCTTAATTAATAAGTTTGATAACGAAATAACAATAATATATATATATAATATAATATATACTATATATAAACATATTAAATTAGATAAAAAAAAAAAATAAAAATATATATATATATATATATATATATATATATATATATATATATATATATATATATATAATATATATATAATATATATATATATATATATAAATATATAATAATATATATATATAATATATATATATATATATATATATATATTATATATATATATATAATATATATATATATATATTAATATAAATATGCGATATTTATAAGAGGTGACTTCGTTCATATTTAGTTAGGTTAAATTAGTTTAAGGTTTGCCGTTGTTAGGTTAGGTTAGTTAGTTCGATAGGTTTGTAAGTTAGATTAGGTTACCCTATATTGTAATGTGTTTACCCTAAAATTATTGAAATTACGATACATTTTTTATTGATTTTCGTTCCTGGAGTCAACCTCTTATAAATAGCCTATATATATATATATATATATATAGATACATTTTGGAGGTAAAATTTTATAGACTATATATATATATATATATATATATATTAATATATATATATATATATATATATATTATATATATATATATATCTATATATATATATATATATTACAGTATCCATCACTCATGGAAGAGCCCTTTCAAGAAGGGGCAGAAATATAAATTTAAGAAAATAAAATAAAATAATAATAAATAATAAGTAGTAATAATAAATATAATAAATAATAATAATAATAATAATAATAATAATAATAATAATAATAATAATAATAATAATAATAATAATAATAATAATAATAATAATAATAATAATAATAATAATAATAAAAATAAAAAGGAAACTTCACCCAATCACATGAATAACGGCTAACGATCTAAATCTACCTGAAGTTAAAGTGAGCTAGACGTAGGCCTTAGAGAGAGAGAGAGAGAAGAGAGAGAGAGAGAGAGAGAGAGAGAGAGAGAGAGAGAGAGAGAGAGAGAGAGAGAGAGAGAGAGAGAGAGAGAGAGAGATTGAATGCAGCAGAAAAAACAGATAAAGGTAGGGAGTTCCACAGAATAGAGGTTGACTGGAAAGAAAGAGGCACCACAACGAATAAGACTGGGGTTCCCAATATTTACACAGAATTTATGAGAAAGCAGGAACCCCCTTCTGCTACGAGGGCGACGTAATGGAGGTGGAATGCGAGAGGTTAACTCTCTCGACCACTTGCCGTTGTAGTACTTATAGTAAAGAGGTAGTGTACCAACGTCACGCCGCAGAGATAGAGGGCCAAGAAATTTTAAAGTAGTGGACAAGTTCATTAGTCTTTTAGTCTTAGACTTAACGGTATCCAAAAGAAGTGTGGAACCAGAGTCCCCCCCCTACTCAAATGTGCGAACAGTACTCCATACAAGAGAAGATAAGACCACTGTATAATTGGAGTAACTGTTCAAAAGGAAAAAGTTCCCACAACCTGAAAAGAACTTCAAGCTTTTTAGAGTCCACCATAGCAACCATTGTGATATGAGGTTTCCAAAATATTTTATTATTTATGTTCAGATCAAGAATGTTTATGTTGTCTACATTAGAGACGGAAAAGCCGTCGAAGGACATAGGAAAGTTAAGAGGTGTTTTTAAGAGGTAGATGTGAAGAAGTTAAGCTTTTAAAAAAAAGTTGAAATTTACGAGATTGAGTCGAAACCACAGGCAGAAACCATTCAGAGTAGCAGGAATAGAATTGGAAAGCTGAAGTCGAGCATCAACTCTAGATGCAAAAGAGGGAACACATTTGAAATGAGTGGAAGAATGAAAAGTTGAATCATCGGCATAAGAATGATCAGAGTTGGAAGATCAGCTGACAACCTTGCCGAACTCCACAATTAGCAAGAAAGGAAGAATACGTCGCTCCATCAACAAGTGCCGATATAGAGAGAGATCTGAGAAAAAAACTAGACATGAGTAGGCAAAGAGAAGGGGGAAACCCA
>JABUQX010017327.1:0-12500 GCA_015478945.1 Trachelipus rathkii | reverse complement strand
TACATACCCTTAAGCAGTAGATCAGTCAATTAATCAAACCACCCACCCACCCTCCTACCCTTCGTCCATCTGCGATATCTATTGATCATAATTGATCTATGAATTCAAGTCATATTTTGTAGTAACATAACACAAAAAACTTTTATTGATTTTTGTTTTCTTTATTTTTATACATTTTGTTTTTACTTAAAATTATTCTTTTTATGTTTTTATAACTTAAAAAATTTGCATTTTTTACCATACGCAGTAAATCAGTATAATTCAGTAAATCAGTTAATCAAACCAACCCACCCCACCTCACGTACCCTTCCATGATCATAATTAGATCTATTGACTGAATTATTGATCTAATGATTCAAGTCGTTAGATTATATAAAGTACTCTTTTTATAGATGTAAATTATAATATATAAACATAACAATATTATTAAAATGTCATTTTATAGTCTGTATAGTTAGTTTGGTTGTTGTAAAATGATCATACGTTATCGTCTGTATGTCAATTTGATTATTTGTAAGTTGTTGATGTAGTGTGATTTAGTTTGATTAGTAAATAATTGATTATATGATGATATGTTGATTATGTTTTGGATTTAAATAAATTGATAGTTGCTAGATTGTGATTTTGATTATATTAAATTATTCATAAACGTTCAAGTATATATATTGAAATGCAAAACTAGATACTCAACACTTTTAATTCAACACATTACTATTAACTATAAAATTAGTTATATAGTTAAATCTTATATAACTATAATTTAACAATATTTATATAATAAATATGAGAATAATAAGCCTAATAACAATAAAATAATATTATATCTCATTATACCTTATAAATACCTTAATATATAATATCTGAACATACTAAGCTATTACGATAAACAAGTAGTATACTATTATAAAAATTAGTATAAATTATCTAAACTATTATTTACTAAACAAATAAGTACAGACATATAGAAGTCAACAAACCTCTCATAATACATATTATTAACTATATAATACATTATCACGCACAAATCCTGTTTCTATATAAATTATAATAATATGCATTAGTTTTTGTAACGTAATTATTTATATTCCTTAGTCTATATATCAATGTGCTTATATTAATTATAATTAGTTAATCCTTTTACAAATTCTTAATCTATATTATTGATACGTGTAAATACTTACATTTCCTCTTTAAAATATAATAGCATTAATTTTATTCTTCATCGATTATCAATCTTTTTCTCTTTTTTTTCTTTGTAATCTCTCTTATTAATGTACATTCTAGTTGATCTCACAACTATATATATAACCAATAACGCTACTTTATATTGCAATTTTATCCAAACCTTTTTTGAATGTCGGGTCATAAATCTCGCCAGATGTACGCCTATTGTCCAATCATACTGCAGAGTCTCACACAAACTGAGAACAATTATAGTTGGATAAATTTAGCTCTCTAACCAACGACAACCATATAACATTAATGTAAATCGTGTTAACGCTCAAGGAAATACCAATCAGGTAGAACTGATATGCATTTTTGCTAAGCCGTTCTCTAAAAGTCACAGCACAATGAAATTCGGAAGGAAATGACTCATTAATCTTATAATTATCTTTTGACACAATAATGTATATAAAAGAAAGGTGAGCAGAGATTTATATACCTTTAAATAATGTCCATGATTACTTAACAATCAATCTTGTTTTAATCTTAAACATAGTATTTATTTAAATTATTATTAAATTATTTATATTTATTATTAATTATTAATTAATTATTAATATTATATATATATTATAAATTATTATATAATTATTATATAATAATATATTAATATATTAATTATAATTATTCATAGATCACTAAATATGTAATATGAACATAAAACAAACTACCTACACATACCACACACACACACCACACACACACAACACACACACTACACAACACACACACAACACACCACACTACACCACACACAACACACAACACCAACACACATCACAACACACACACACAACACACATCACACACACACAACACACACACTAACTACACAACAACACAATCACACATCACAACACATCATACACAACACACACCTCAAACAATAATTATATAGCACTTCTTAATAAAACATTAACCTGGCAAATTTTATAACTAACTTTGTAATTCACAGTAAATAGTACAACACAGCAGGTATTATTAAACAAAACGTTAAAACCTTATTCACACCTTTTTCTAAAAAATTATCTACTATAATAACATAAATCAAAAGGACTTAATAAATTACAAATTAACACTATCCAGATTATCAGTAGTTATTAGCATTTCGAAGTATTCAATTTTCGGATTAAACAAGCACAAAATTAACAACCGAAATATCTATTTAATATACTAACCAAAGAACGATAATAATGAACTTTGTGCATCCCATAATATAGTTATCACTAATTTTAGTGTTTCTTTCCCCTTTGCGATCCCCTTGATATAAGTTATCACAAATAATTAAAATACAACGACAACTAACACCAAGATACTTACGCTACTTAATTAAACAATGATATTTAACTATTAACAATGAAGTCCACTAAAAAATCATTAAACACCAGTAAGATACAACTAACTTAAACATAAAACAAAATTACGGAACCTATTCACACTAATTTTCAAATTCAAATATCTCTAAATAATCTAATGTAATAATAAATACAATGCACTATCGACAATTAACGTTTAAAGCATATTTCGAAGTAATCAATTTCGAAAAATAAAACAATAGCCACAAAAAATCGAAATTCTTTTACTTTGAAGATTATGCTAATACCAACGAAATATATAGCTAACTTAAGCATAATTTGAGTTAGAATTCGTGCAAATTAAATAAAAAGCATAACTATAAGCATCAATGAATGAACTTAAGAAATAGTGAATGAACATAATCGAATAATCAAATACACGATATAAACACTAGCCATTTAACGCCTAGACTATTACAATAGCTGATAAGCATTTAGATCAAAGTAAGTTCCAACACTTAACACTAATGTTTATAATGAAAAGTATAGAAGCTCATTAATACGTTATTAAAGTTAACAAAAATCAGTTAAGACACTGTATGTAGCGTAATTACTATTTTATCCAAGATACTATCTCGTATATAAACATTATTATAAACGTATTATAAATTATGATTACATTGCTAGACTAAAGTTTAATAATTTAATCGTAACAAATTTTAATCAATATAACCTGATTAATTATCTAACAGACAATAACGAATAAAGAAAGCTATGTAAAACATTAAAACAAGAAAGTTTTAACCAAATAATTAAAACTAAATAAAAAATATATAAGTTCTATTTAATTAAGTAATTAATAATAAGAATAATTATAATAATTTTACTGAATTTTTAAAGCCAGTAAAATAGTCAGTAGAATCCAATTGTTAAAATCAAAGCCAATAATCAACCCATTATTACACCACACCACATTACCCAAGACTACAGAACCTTCTTTAGATTGATATTGATCTTAAATAGTAGATAATTACAATGTATTCATATTTTCCGAGCTCCACTTCATATTTCTCGAGCATAACACCAACGCACAAACTCAAAGTTCTTTAAGTAAGATACTAACCGATGGCGAATATATTTGCATCTTCATAACAAAAAGTTTTTACTATTAATAAAAAGTCCTACCATTTCAAACATCAACAGCGACTCCACCATTCTCTAAGCATACCTATCTAAAATACAACCTAATCAACATATATTATTCCACCGTGAACACACAACTTATACTAACGCAAATTCACGTTATATCTTAAGTCATCTAACATAATTACTAAATTGTCCAAATCATTGAAGCTCAAACTTGAGCTTCCACACTTAAACTCAGAGCGAATAAAAGATAAAAATACAAACTCTGTAGCTCATTACAAAGCGTAATCAGTACGGCGTTATGCGTCATTCGTACTTTTCTATTCCCTATGGCATATTTCTTCTCACCTCAATGGATATATTTAAACATGTATAATTTTATTTACTTTTTTGACACCGTTAAAAAAATAAGAAATATAAAATTAACAGATTAGAATCCGGAATCTAGAATATTACCTAACCATAACCCTAGCTAACTAATATCTCTATACAGGACTAACGTAAGCTATATTGCTAACGTATACCAAAGTTCATCAACGCACACCAAATTCTTAAATGATAGGCAAAAACGAATAAATAATTTTCCCTATTATTATTCTCTTCATCCCTTCATATAACACCTAAATCACAATATGTTAACTGCAGTGTTTTTAATATACATGGCTAAACTCATCTGAAAGGATGTTAGTATGCTTCAGGTATTAACTAACCCCATCATCTACTATTCATAAGGTAATAGCTAACAAATTACAAAAGCTAAAACTATTTTATCAACCATTTATTATCTTCTGATTAATACTTAAGTGCTAAAATAATTAGAATGAAAATTATCAACTATCTCACGAAATCCAATATGAGCCTTAACACATCAGCGTGGACTGAATTATTCTAAATAATATTAAAACAGTTATTCTTTAAAGATCTAACTAGTATAAACATATATTTTACTTTTAGAGATCGCACGTGTGAGATCCGAAACTAAAAAATTTCCAAATTCCAGAGTACACCAAATAATATACACATGTGCACATTCGCAGTGTTTCTGATAAAAAAAAGCGTTAACCTATGTTATTTTTACTTTTTTACTAATATATCATATCTCGGAGCAAGTATCTATGTTAAAATTATACCTTATACATCGCTTATCTTTTTATTTCAACTAAATTAATATCTTAGACACAACTCCCCTAGGCTTCCTATTGTCTTCTATAGAATATCTATGAACCTCGAGATCTAAATTAAAATGTTGGAGCCGGTCATTAAAAGCGTCAGGCCCAGCCGGAGCCTCGGATGTCTCAGTGCACTTACTCTCGGAAAGCTCACTCTCTAGACAGAGAAGACTGAGTTTAGCCATCAGATGATAACCTCGCTGCTTAAATATCATAAGTCCCGGCCCAAGCGTAATTAATCTTGCAATCTATATATCTCTAAGTTTCTAATACAGAAATAATACTATTAACTTATAATATAAAATTTACAAAATTTAGTCCATAACAATAACAAATTTAATAAAGAATGCTATATGCTTTAGAAAGATTGTAATATGTCAGCAGTAATCGCCGTAATAGTTTCATGTAAATATATATCAATATTTCACATAATAGTACAGAATCTACTTTAGTCGGATCCGGTAATCTACGGATAACTCAGGAATCCTGAATAGTCAGAGCCTGAGTAGAAGTATCGAAAATAGTCGACCCTCGGTAAGCCGGTAATAAGTGTATGATTTTTTTCGATACTGAAAGAATATTTATTTTTCTAGTAATATATCATGTATATATGTGAAACTCACATATTTTATCTAAATAATAGTATATATATTAATGCTCAGAAACCTTTTATAAGTATTCTGTATAATTCTTCATGTATAGATAGGTTGATAATAGTCATCTCGACATAGTAATAGGAAGCATGTGCGTTGGAAGCCCGCTAAGCTCTGTGAGCCCGAACCCCAAAAAGCCGCCAACTGGATATACTATAGGAGACCGTAGTTAAGTATCACGTAAGCCGTATTATATATAATAGGCCCTAGGTAGCCTTATGGATAGTATATCACGTTAAGTTAGCCTCAGTAGGAAGCTCTCAGGAGTACGGATATTCACTATGTAATAGGTAATAATATGGTATTTTTACTAAAATATATATTTTTAGTATATGTAGTAGATATATTAATGCCATCATGTAAATATGTTAATATATAGATCAGTATACTAGAACTCTTATTTTCATTCAATAAGTATATCATAGAAAAACCTTAGTCAGTAGATACCGGTATATTAAAACTACTCGTGAATGCATTAGATTGAGCATATAGTAGTGATATTAGGTACGTATATGGCTACGGAAGTTATAATTAGTAACTACTGATAATGATAATCAAACGTAATAGATCTATGCCTTGTAACAGCCCTGAATAATTTGTGCTGAAACCCTGTAAAAGGGATTTATACCAAGAGTCTGCTAGTTCCTCCTTGACAATTGAGCGCAGGCAGTACGTACGGACGCGGTAGGTATATAATTATACCTAGCTATCATCGGTACCGTAACTGATAAAATAATAATACTATACTAGTATACAGTATCTTATTTTTCGAACAATAAAAAATAAAAAATAATATAAATAACAGTTTATATTAATAAGTTGAATTAATTAATTAATTTTATTAATAATTAATTATATTATATATTAATATATATAAAAATAAAATAAATTAAATATAATATAATATAAATAATAATAATAATTTAATATAAATAAATAAATTTAATTTAATAATATAAATAATAATAAAATAAAATTATAAAACATAATATAAAAATTGAAATTAAATAGGAAAAATAAAAAAATAAATAAATATATATATATAAATAATAAAAACTACAAACTAATGATATGTAGTAATATAATAAATTAAACCCAAAAAATGTGGCAATGGCTATATAATGGGAACTAAGTCAGAGAGTAGAGCCCATATGCTTACCAATAGATCTTGCACTGAGTTACTTAGGTGAGATCATAATATATTTATATTTGTTATAATGGACTCGTATAATATATATACTATTATATTTATACTATAGTATGCATGTCCCCTGCTAACGCTCAAGTATAGCTATATACATCACTCTGCTACTCGTCACCATATATCCGTTTACTGCTACTCTCCGTATTACCACCCGCTACCGTATCACCTCAGTCACCGCGCTACGTCCTATACGTTATATACTATTCAGTGATGGTGAGTATATTCTACTAACTACTCGTAGCGACATCTATATCGCATTGACATGATGCACTACTAGAGTGTCAAAGAAACTATTTGTATATTCATAATAGTTGCTAATGGTTACAGAGATAATATAAATTTTATGCTGATACGTAATATTTGCATGAAGTATGGTGAGATATTGGATAATGTGTTAGTAATCAACTTGTAAGTCATATCTGTAGATGTGTCAGCATATATTCGTATAAGATTCTGTAAAAGTAGACAATCTAGAATAGTATTGAAGTCATACGTTTTAAGGAGCGGTTTACATGACGAAATAACGGCGAGTAAGTATGAGAAGTGGCAATAGTGTTTGTAGGAATACCACACATATTCGGACAGTTGTAGTGTGAGTGAGTGTCACACTAATCTGAGTAAGATTCAGAAAGTCATAACAAGGTTTAAGTTTAGCAGCACGCACAATAATGTCATCAGGTTAGAGAAGATGGGAATGGTCATGTATGGGAGGACATGGAGTATGAGAGCTAGAGAAAGAGACAGAGAACGTGAGAACAGAATATTGTGACTTTAATTTTTGTTTAATATAAGCGGGTTATATAGTCTCAGAACTGTCAGGTGCTTCAGTAAGATCCTGTCTATAGAGATTATGTTGTGTGAAGAAACTGAAGTAGTAAACATTCTTATAAGCTTCAGATCTGACATTTCTATATGAATTAGCAGTTTACAGCATTCTCTCGCGTATCGACTTTGTATGAATAGTACGGTGAGCTCTTACTGTGCTAAATCGTGAATGAGCCAGTAAATTGAGGATATGTGATTAGTTACGTGCTTTTATCTGCCCAGTGTTTTATAAGTTATCATTCTTTAGTTTTTATTAAATTATTTGCTTTTTCTAATGATGTGTATAAGCTGTTTGCCGTGTACATACTTCAACTTTTTGTTCTTAACTGGTTATTTTATGTTTATATTTGATCATAGCTTTTAGGTTATTATGATACCTAAAAAAAACACAATAAATTGATATTTCTTTTTAATTTGACTTTCATATATTCGTATATACGGTTAAAAATTGACTTACTGTTGATCGCCTCATTAATAAGAACTATTGTAAATATTTTTCTCGATGTGGTAAAGTCATAGTTAATCAAGGATACTAAAAGTGTAATCTGATTTTATGTTTATATAGATGTAGTGTAAAACTTTGGACGTTAAGCAATATACTCGAGGTGTAACCGATGGATATAAGATTGCATTATGATTATAATGTCTAAACTTACCCATCCGGGCCAGCCGCTTTATATACCATACCTCCGTTTCGTTAGATCTAATAATTGTAACTCTAGTTTATATGTCTCTATTTGAATTTCTTAAACAATGTGGATACTATTAAATCTCTAACGTAATATGATTAGTTATGATTGCTGGAGAAAAGTACTGATATGTGCATTATTACGCTTTTTATGTATAAGAGTATCTCTACAAACAGCATTATACTAAGAGTGTTACAGTGTTATGGAACTTTGTTCTAATGGTTAACAGTTTAATTAGTGCGTAAGCTGTTTAGGGTCTTGTCGTATATGTACATCTATATTCTTAGTTCAGGGTTATGATTTATATTAGGCTTTATTAATGTAAAAACTGTTACGTTAGCATATCATTCGATGGTTAGTTATTAGAAGAATCTTATTTATTGTTGTGTTGTTTTATTTGTGTTATGTTATACGAAATATGACATGAATCAATAGACAATAGATCAATGTCGTGGTGGGAGGGTGGGGAAGGGTTGATTTTGATTTACTGATATTACTGACTTTACTGCTTTAAATCAGTCAAATTATTACAATTTACATGATATAGTATTATTCAAAGAACTTATTTTGATGTTATGTTTAAAACTTTGTTATGGGTTGTCAGTTTATTCGTTTTATAGGATCTGTATTGATAACTTAGACATGGGTTTATGATTAAATTGTTGTTAAATTTACTGTATACAATGAGTAAAAATTAACGTAATATAGTTAGAGATGCTTGGCGAAAAAGTATGCATAGGTTACGTTTTAGTATGCTATGTTAGTTACTTTACCAGTGTTAAGTGTGGAACTTTGTTAATGTTAACAGTTTGATAGTGCGTAAGCTGTGTTAGGTTTGTCGTTGCTCATTATATTCTTGTTCAGTTGATGGCATGTTAGCTTTATTAATGTGAAACATTGCATGTTAGCATCATATTCGTTGGTTATAATATAAGAACTCGTTATTCTGTGCTATGTTTTATCCGAAATGATACTCGAAATGCTACGTAATTCGATAGTTATGTTAATGTAAAATTTAACATTGATATGTTTAGAGATATGCTTTGAAAAAGTTTGAATAAGTTACGTTTTGTATGTAAAGTAAGTTACTTTACTGTATGGTTAAGTGATGGAAAAATGATAAAATATGAAAGTAAAATAAAACTTTATTTAATTACAAAAACAGCTACGTTGTCGTTGTATAATTATTTCTTATTCATATGATGCTATTTGTGAAGCTTATATTTAATGTGAATAATCAGTATGTATATGATGCATATATTCGTTGAGTTAGTATTATAAAAGAACTCGTTTTTGTGCCTACTGTTTTATCCGAAATGATACTCGAAAATGCGACGTAAATCAATAGTAATGTAAAAATTAACCTGATATGTTAGAGATATGTTTGAAAAAGTTTAGTGAAAAAAGGTTACGTTTGTACGCTTGATTACGGTGACTTACGTGTGATCAGTAAGTTTAGTACGAAGATTGCCAGGTTAATGTATTAAGTAAAGTGTCTAAAATTATTTGTGAGTGTGTGTGTTATGTGTGTGTGTTGTGTTGATGTGTGTGGGCCAAAATGTGTGTGTGTGTGTGGTGTGTGTGTGTGTGTGGTGTGTGATGTGTGTGTGTGTGTGTGTGTGTGTGTGTGTGTGCGTGTGGTGTGTGTAGGGTGGTGTGTGTGTGTGTGTGTGTGTGTAGTGACTGATGTGCGTATGTTAGGTTTGTTGTGTTCATATACATATATAGTTGACTATAAATAATTAATAATAATAATAATAAATAATAATAAAATAATAATAATAATAATAATAATAATTAAAATAATAATAATAAATAATAATAATTAAATCAATTAATAATTAAAATTAAACTGTTTAAGATAAAAACAGCTGTTAAGTAAGACAAAGGTAATAATCTCGCCACCCTTCTCATTGTCAAAAAGATATTAAGGATTAATAGCTCATTCCTCGAATTTCATGGCTGCTCTCCGTGATCTTGTTAGCATATAAAATGCAGTTTCTCTGATGGTGCTATCCCTATGAGACGTAACAAGATTACGTAATGTATAGGTGTCGGTTAGAGAGCAATTTACAACCAAATGTTCTAGTTGTGGACCTGCCGGGAAAAGCAATCGCACGCGTTATTGGTGTTGTGAGATCAATGTGGAATAATTAAATAATAATAATAATAATAATTAATAATAATAATAATAATAATAATATAGAATAATAAAATTTAATAAATAATAATAATTAAGTTAATAAAATTAATAATATTTTGTGCGGTTGGTATATAGTTAAAGATTTGAGGTTGCTATGCTGACTTCTGTTGATAAGTTGAAACTTCTAATTTTAGTTACCTGGTTAATGAATGCTGTATGTCAGCTAGGTTAGGATGAGATATATTTTTGTTAAGTTTTCAATTTTATATGTTTAATGTAAAATTAACATTAATATTTTTAGAACAATTTTAAAAGTGTTGTATTCTTCATTCAACTTGAACATTTGATATATTTAACAACAAACAGCAACAACTACAACACACAACAAACATTCAACATTTCCAACAACAGGGACCAACATCAACAACTGCAACAAATGCAACAAACGCAACACGACTTTTCAACAACAACAACTACAGAAAAGAATTTATTTTTGTCTATGTCTATACAAAAAGATACTTATACGACTTGAATCATAGAATTCAATTATAGATCAATATCAAAGATCATGGAAGGTAGTTTAGGAGGGTGGGGGTGGGTGTTTGATTAAACTGATTTACTAATTACTGATTGTAGGTATGTAAAATGCAAATTTTTTAAGTTATATAAACATAAAGAATCAATTTTTTAGTAAAAACCAAAATGTTTAAAAAAAGAAAACAAAAATCAATAAAAGTTTTTGTGTGAAATGTATCCAAAAAATGACAGGAAATCAATTAGATCAATACTCAATAGATCGCAGTGGACAGAAGGGATAGGAGGGTGGTGGTGGTTTTGATTAAATGATTACTGCTTCTAAGGTAGTTAAAATGCTAATTTTATTAAATATATAAATCTCCCAAAGAATGAATTTAATTATTAAAAACAAAAGTTTAAAGAAAAGAAAACAAAAATAAATTCAAGTTTGAACAAAATTAAAGAAAATGTTAATAAAAAAAAAAATAAAATAAAAAATATTGAAAAAACAAGTATAAATGTAAAATAAAAGTATATAAAAATAATTTAAAAAAAAAAAAAAAAAAAAAAAAAGTTAGAAAATAAAATTTTTAACAAATTTTAAAATAAAAAAAATAATTAAACACAAATGTTATATAGAATGACACTTTTATATAAAAAAAAAAGGAGAAAAATAAATGAAAAAATTAAAAGAAAAAAAAATTATACATATTGGGTAAATGTAAAAAAGAATATTTTGGAGCGAAAGTAGAAACTACAAAGTATAAAAGAAAAAATTTTGAAACCTTATAAAAATGTTCGCGAAAAAATAAATGGATCAAGTAACAAAAGAAAATTATATTGGTATGTTTTAAAAAGAAAATGAAGATTGAAAATATATCTGTACATTAAAGACATTGGTAGAAAACGGTTATTTTGCATGATGCTAATAGCAACTGACGACATGAATGTTATAGACACAGAAGCATTATGGAACAGTAATTGAATGTATTATTAAACGTAATGTTTATTAAACCGACACCCGCAACAGCTCCAGCACCCGGCTTGCCCGGTTACCATTCCTTCTTCCTCTTTCTCCTATTACTTTACCTTCCTTCTTCCTCCTTCTTCCTTTCGTTTCCTTCTGTCTTTGCTATTCCATGCATTTTTTTTTCAGTCGGGCCCCTCTCCGTTGGGGGTCCCAGACCCCCATTTAGCGGACTAAACCGTCATTTTTCGAGAATCTACAACCTTTAAACATATATTATTTGATAATTAATATGGACCTAAACCGCGCCAAGTGTGGCACTTTTCAGGGGACCGCACCGGCCTCTCGCACCGGTGTTGATTACAACCCGACTCCTCTGACTCAGCATCTTATTCCTTCCTTATTCTTCCTTCCTCATTCCTTCTTTTTCGCCATCTTCCGTTTCTTTATACTTCACCTGTTATTTTGCATTCCATTGCACGTTTATTATTCATATATTAAGTTGGGACCCCCTCCCCTCCTAGTTGGGTAGTGATCCCACTACAACCCTTACGGATACTTATAATTAACCTCGATACAATTTTTATTATCGATAGTACTCCGTACAACCTTAATATCTCTCATAAAACATAATATATTTGATTATAATATGGGATAAAAGAATTTATA
>JABUQX010017326.1:10000-12500 GCA_015478945.1 Trachelipus rathkii | reverse complement strand
GTTATCATTTGCCGCGGGAGCAGTGTATGTATATTTTTTATAGAGGTTGGTTGTGTTAATATTTTCGTAATATTTAACGCGTTTCCGTATTTGCACGGAGCGAACTTTGAATTTGTATATGAACTGACGGATGGTTTAAAAAATAAAATATTTGTTAGATTTATTTTAAGGATTAATATGCTAACAATTATATTTATCTTATAGTTACCCTAATTATGTCTGAATATGAGCCAGAGAAAAAGAAAAAACGGGCATACATTTACAATTTTCAAGAAGATTGGGAAGAGAAATATTTTTTTATTTATTTTAAAAACAAATGTATTTGTTTGATTTGCGGTTCAACAGTTGCTATTTCAAAGAAGTGCAACGTTGAACGACATTTTACAACGGTTCATAAAAATTATGATACCGAATATCCTATTAACAGCAGTTTAAGAAAATCTAAAGTGAAAGAATTGAAAAATACATTAGTTGCCCAACAATTTATATTTACTAAGTCCGTGACTCAATCAAGAGCTGCTACAATTGCTTCATTTAAGATTGCACATATACTTGCAATGCACAAAAAACCCTTTGACGACGGCAACATAATTAAAGAATCAATGCTTGCTGCGTCAGAAACATTGTTTCAAGAGTTTAAAAATAGGAAGGAAATTATATCAGCTATTGAAGATGTTCAGTTATTATCAAGAAATTCAGTCACTCGTAGAATAGAAGCAATGTCTAAAATATCAAATTAAAAGAAACAAGATTTATAAAATTGCATTATTTAAGTTTACATGATGAATCAACAGACAGCTACAACATTGATCAAATAAATATTTTTATAAGGATTGTCTTAAACGATTGCTCTATAAAAGAAGATATCCTTTCAGTTTTGCCACTACAAGGAAATACACGAGGAAAGGACATATACCAAGTTATTAAAAACTACATTAAAGAAATTAATCTGCCCCTTCAAAAACTTGTGTCCATAACAACCGACGGAGCACCTGCCATGATTGGTTCTGGTGTTGGCTTCATCACATTATGCAAGAATGATGCTGTTTATAAATTTTTTTCATTATCACTGCATCATTCATCAACAGGCATTATGTACAAAAGTGTTGCATTATGAACATGTCATGAAAGTTGTTCCAAAAATTGTAAATTAAATTCGAGCCAGACCACTTCAGAGCAGATTATTCAAAATATTGACTGATGAACTTGATGCTGAGTATGGAACTTTAATGTTACATTCTGAAGTTAGATGGCTTAGTAAGGGAAAAGTACTACAACGATTTGTGGAGCTTCTTCCAGAGATAAAACTATTTGTAGAATCCAGAAACGAAACTTATGAAGAACTTAATGATCATGGCTGGTTGTCAGATTTATCTTTTCTCACAGATATAACAATCAAAATTAATAAACTCAATCTTGAACTTCAGGGGAAACAAAGAACTCTTTTTGAATTAATTGGAAGTGTAAATGCATTTCAGTCAAAATTAAATTTGTGGATATCCCAAATTAAAGAATGTAACTTCAGCCATTTTCTAAATTTAGAGAACTATATTCATAAATATAAGGAAATTGAATCAGATAAATATTCTGAAAATCTCGCTGAACTTAAAAATAATTTCGAAATTAGATTTTCTGATTTTCGTAAAATTCATCCAATCGTTTCATTTATTTCAAATCCATTTGTTGATATTAATATTTCTGAAATATCGCAAAAGATTGCAAGTATGTTGAATAAAAATGTCAGTATTTTAGAAATGGAAATAATTGATTTTCAATCTGACCTACAATTAAAAACAAGAGTATCACAAACTGATTTTTGGACACTTGTGGATGAGAGAAAATATCCACTTCTAAAGGAAACTTTTCAAAGGCTAAACTCCTGCTTTGAATCAACTTACCTTTGTGAAAGTGGCTTTTTCGACAATGAAATTTTTAAAATCAAATTCAGATCCAGAATAACAGATGAACGTCTGAATGATTGCATGACTCTTGCTGTAACACCTTATGTACCAGAGTACAATAAACTGGCCGAAGACATGCAATGTCAGTCTTCACATTGATTATATTAATAATGACTTTTGTTTGTGCTGTATTGTATTCATTTGTTATGATTATTAGTGAATAATAATAACAGTAGTATGAATAATATTGCGTTTCTTTGGCCTATTGTGCTGATTTCTTTTTTTTAAAAGATCGTCGTCTATGTGTTGGCTCGCCAAATATTTTTAAATTCTTAATTCGCTCGCGATAGAGTAAAGGTTGGGCACCACTGCTCTAGAGTATTAAAGCTTTCGGTTCGAGTGTGAAAATACTGTTTCATATTTAAAGTTTTCGAAACTATAGAGTCGAGGTCATTTTATCATGATATTTGTTCACATATATCAATTTTCTATATTATTATTTAATAGCAAATAATTAAACTGAGTAAATAATGACAAATCAATACTGAATTTTTTTTTAAGAAAGACATTGAAAAATGTAGGAAGTTCCCTGTTAGTTC
>JABUQX010017325.1:0-36471 GCA_015478945.1 Trachelipus rathkii | reverse complement strand
AAGAGAGAGTGCACATTGTCCGAGGACGACATATTGCTTTCCATCAAAAATTTCCATAAGGAGGAGTACGTAAGTCACCCTAATATCAGATTATTGGGAAAAGAAGAACCTTTTAATGAACATTCTTTTTGTATAACTAGAAAGGATGTATCTCAAATCCTATATGATTCTCTAAATTTTATTTCTACTGGTCATGATGAATCTCCCGCAGAAACTGTTCCCGAAGTTCACCCTTATGTACAACCAGTCCCGTTATAAAATTTTTCCCATCAATTTATTTCCAATGTAAAAATTATTTTCCTTTAATGAATGTACAAGAACCTAGTGGTCCTTACATCCCTTCTCCTCAGTCAAATTATCCACTGAGTGAGCCCACTGTGCCTTTGTGTCCTCAACCTCCTTCTTGTAATTGATATTTCCCATGTATCCCTTGACTATGAGTCTGCTCTGGATCCCAGCGTTAAGGTTGTACTGCGTACAGGCTTACGCTGGGTGATGGAGCAAAAGGCTTCTGTACTATTGATGCAGGAGTTCCCCGGAGAGAAAGAATCTGCTGTTCGTCCTTCGTCCCTGCCTAAGGCACAGAAATTATAAATAATTTGTAAATATATAATAACTTTTGAAAAATTTATATTGTAATTTATAGTCCTGGTTGTCCTTCTCCACGCTGTCTATGCTCTTGGCCGCCTCTTCACTCCCGTCTTTCTCTGAACGACGTGGAAAATGGAGGTGGGGGTTTAGATTTAGCGGGGGAGGATATAAGGGAGATGTTATTCGTGCATAAGTTGTGCCATTGGACGACCTGAAGTAACGTTTCATTTAGTAACGATTTGTAATTTAAGGTCTCATTGATCCAGTCCTGGACAAAATGCTCGCAGCCTGGACGATGAGTGTATTATATTATATTATGGCTTTAGTTATTGCCAAAACTTAGAAAATTATAAATGTTATAATTGTGTTCTCCTCTTTTTTAGTTGGATATATGATTTGATATATAATAATATTATAAAATAAACACTTTTGTTAAATGCTAAAAAGTACATGATTGTACCATAACATTGTAACCAACAAATTCATAAATACTCGAGGACTTTGGAGAGCTGGAAGTTAGATGTCCAGAATTTCCAGTTTCATATCGGAAAGAACCAGCAAACTATCAGTTAATTGAACAAACCCCTCGGAAATAAAGGTGAGTTCAATAAAGTAATAAAGTACATGTAAAATTATATGAAGTTATACTGTCATAAATGAAGATAGAGTGTGATAGTAATCCCCTTTATTATTTATTGACAGGGTTTTATCTTTGGATTTTTATATTTCAATCTTGGATTTCAATTCCAATTTCTGGTCTGATTCCAGTTTTCAATTCATGGTTTCAATTTGTAGTTCTGGTCTCAATTTCAGTTCATGGTTACAATCCTTGATTTCCTTCCTGTTGAATTCAGCCCTTTTGTTTATCCCCAAAAATCTTCAGTTAAGTATGATATATTTGTCATAATCGAGTCAGAATTTCTATTTCCTCCCTTACTTCATTGCACGAATGATATTTGGATTCATTTGGTTTCCACTCTTGAATCTGATCCTGAACTTATGTACATAATCATAATACATTGGATTTTAAGTATAATTCCAATGTATTTATCTAATTAAAATATATTATATAATCCAATTCATATAACTTTTACTATAGTTTTGTGGGAGTGGATTGTGTTATCTTTATATGTTCACAAACCTCCCACATGTATATATTTAGAACGAATTCAGTAAACATAAACTTTTTCTAGTGTGTTTATATCCTTATATTTTGATTCTATATTGAACTGTTATTATATTTTTATTCTTTACTAACTAAAAATATCTGATTAGACTCCACGAAAATATGATTAGACTTCATGATAGATAGATCCGGAAACACTATAGTTAAGTAAACCCTTCATTTGGGGTTAAGACCTGTAAAGTGTATCACCATTGTTTATTCCCCTTGAAAAAACTCACAATCCTCCCTGAATAGTCACCCAAGTAAGCAGGCCAACGGAGTCCGGAGACAATCTCCCTCCGTTACGGAAATAGCCTAACCTGCTCCGTAACACCTCTGATGGTGTAAGTTGGTTGCCTGTGCTTACTAGACATTCAAACCACATCTATCGAACATCACTTTAATACGATATACTTCTTATTATATCTTTTGACCTCCGAATTATTCAATCTTCTTCGACCATCGACTCTACGAGAATAAGTGGAGAGAGGCACTTTTTTTCAGTCGGGTACGTCCGCAGCGTGCTTTCTCCGAAACATAATATATATATATATATATATATATATATATATGATTATATATATTATATATATATATATATATATACTATAATTTTATATATATATATATATATAAGTATATATAATATATATATATATATATATTATATATATATATATATATATATATAATATATATAATATTATATAATATATACACCAGTATATATATATATATATATTATATATATATTATATTATATATATATACCTATATATATATATATATATATATATATATATATATATATTATATATATATATATATATATAATATATATATTATATATTATATATATATATATATATAAGTATATTATATATATATATCTATATATTTTATCATATTAATATATATATATATAAATATATATATATATATATATATA
The DNA here is from genome assembly GCA_015478945.1 of Trachelipus rathkii. Lineage (NCBI taxonomy): Eukaryota > Metazoa > Arthropoda > Malacostraca > Isopoda > Trachelipodidae > Trachelipus > Trachelipus rathkii. Next base: position 33,766 of record JABUQX010017325.1, on the reverse strand, counting down.
TATATATAATATATATACTATATATATATATATATTATATATATATATATCTATATTATATATATATCTATATATATATATATATACTATATATAATATATATACTATATATATCTATATATATAATATATAATATAATAATATACTATAATTAATATATATATATATATATAATATATATATATATATCAGAGATGTGCGCATACAACCATTTTTTTTCGAATCCGAATCCGTGTGTGTGGAAATGTTCAATCCGATCGTATCCAGCACCTTCAGATTCGAAATCCGAATCGTGTGTGTGAAAATTTTCGAATTCGAATCCATGTAAAAAGCTGAATCTGAATCCATGTAAAAAGCATGAATCCGAATCCATGTTAAAAAGCATGAATCGAATCCGATCTTGGATTCGAATCTTCAATGATTTTTTACAAATTAAATCAACCAACCAAAATATGACATATTTCTTTTCAAATATTTATGGGATATATAAATAATATTGTTTGGAATTATATAAGGAGGAAAAAAGAAATACTAAAAGTTGCATACGTAGGAGAAAAGAAGAGGGTAATGAACAGTTTGGAAGGAGGCTGAATGGGGACTTACAGGAATAGGAAGTCTTCGGAAGAAGCGTCGAAGGTTAAGAACGGAGAATAAGGGGAGCGTGCTTAGAATAATGAATAGGAATGGTGTTTGTAACTGATGAAATGGATATGAGGGAGAGTGTGGCAAGAACACTTCGAAAATCTGTGTAATATTAACAGTAATGAAGAGGTGGTTAGTGAATGTGTGTGGGTTTGATGGTGCAAGAAGGAAATAGGTATTTTGGGGATGAGTCATTAGCAAGGAGGAGGTAATGGGTAGAGTAAGAAAGTTGAAGAATGGTAAATCTGCATGTATAGATGAAATTACTGGTGAAATGATAAGAACGGAGGCGAGATGGTGATTGATTGGGTTTAGAAGTTGTGTAATAAAGCGTTTATGGAGGGTACAGTTCCGAGGGATTAGAGGAGGGCAGTAATATCCCCTTATAGGGTAAGGGAGATAAGGGGAATTGTAGGAATTATAGGGGAATTAGTTTATTGAGTGTTGTAGGAAAGATATATGGTGGTATTTTAGTCGAAAAAATGAGTCGAGTGACAGAAGGACTGATTGGTGAAGAACAAGGTGCGTTTTAGGAAGTGGTAGAGGATTGTGATAAATCTTACATTAAAAAATGATGAGAAAATGAGGGAGAAGAAGAATAAATTGTATTTAGGTTTTATGGATTTGCAACAGGCGTATGATAAGATTAATAGGGAAGCTCTAAGGCAGGTGTTAGTAATATATGGTGTTGGTGGTAGGCTTCTGAATGGAATCAAAAGTATGTATGACGATAGTGAAGCGTGTGTAAGAATAAATGGTGTCAAAAGTGATTGGTTCAATATTAATAGCGGAGTGAGAAGGGGATGTGCTATGTCCCCTTGGTTATTCAATTTGTATATGGATGGTATCATGAAAGAATTAGAGATGGAGTGGCAGGAAATGGTTTTAGAATGATGGAGAATGGAGGTTTATTTGATTTTGTTTCGCGAATCTGAAGAGAGTTTGTGAGGATTGGTAAAGAGATTTGGCAGGGTGTGTTAAAGGATGAGTTTGAAAGTTAACGTAGATAAGAGTAAGGTTATGGTTGAAAGTGAGGACAGTCCTCGGTGTGAAGTTATGTTAGATGGTGAGCAGCTGGAACAAGTGTCTGAGTTTAAATATCTAGGATATATGTTGGATGAAAAGGGAACGGATGATGCAGAGTATAGTAGGAAAGTTAAGAATGGTTGGAAGGTGGCTGGTGCAAATAAATCATTGATAGATGTAAAGGGACTAAGTCTTGAGTGCGCTAGGGTCTCACATGAGAGTATGTTGTTACCTGTGTTAATGAATAATAGTGAGACTATGGTCTGGAATAAGAGGTATAGATCTAAAGTTTAATGTGTTCAGATGGACAATCTTAGGGGCGTGTTAGGTGTGAGAAGAATTGATAAAATGAGGGATGAACGTTTTAAAGAGTTATGTGGTGTGAAGAAAGGGGTAAATGAGAGACTAAATGAAAGTACGTTGAGAAAGTTTGGTCATGTGGAAAGGAAAAATGATAGTCGATTGGTTAGAAGATGTATAGTGGTGAGTGTGTTGGGAATCAACCGGATGGAAGACCGAAGAAAAAGTAGATTGAGTCAGTAAAGGAATGTCTGGAGGAGAGAAATGTAAGTTTGGCAGAGGCGAGAATAAAGGTGCATAATAGGAGTTGAATGGCGGGTTTTGTGAGGCGGATGGTTGTGGCACGTGAGACAGGGGATGACCCTAACTTGACGAATGCATGTGAGGGTCGGCGCGTCCGTGAAGCTTCTAGAGTGATTTTATGACTGCGACGAGTTCTCAATAATAGGTATAGAGGGGGTGGTAAGGCTGGGCTTTTTTTTCGATTTGTGTCATATTCTTCTACTACTTCTCTTTTCCGAGGCAGGTACGCGCTAACCCCCAGTCCTTTGAGGTCCAAAAATTTGTCCATAATTAATGTTATGTAAAATTGGTTTTCATTTTTTATTTTTTTTTTACTGCCTGATATACATATTTATTTCCATGATAAACAAGTTTCTATTATTATAAAAAAAAAAAACTACCTATTAACCGTGCTTTATCCCCTATGCAGGGGGTAACACGGGGGAACCCAGGAAATCGAACTTTAAGGCCGGCTATCAAAAACCAGCGCCACCACGTGTTCGCAGTAAAGTTTTAATTCTTGCCCCCAGGTAGATAAACCCCTACTGCTACGCGGATTTGAACCAGCGCCCTCTCGTATGAGAGGCGGCGACTCAAACTCCTGCAGCCACGAGGCGTTCATTAATATATAATATATATATATATATATATATATATATATTATTCTATATAACTATATATATATTATATATTATTATATATATATATATATATATATATATAATATATATATATATATATATATATATATATATAATATATATAATATATATATATACTATATTATTAAATAATTTCTATTAAGCTTTAACTGCTATAAAATTGAATAAATGGTGTCAAAGGTGATTGGTTTAGTATTAATAGCTGAGTGAGACAGGGTTGTGTTATGTCTTCCTTGGTTATTCCACTTGTATATGGATGGGGTTATAAAAGAGATTAGAGGTGGGGGTGGCAGGAAATGGTGTTAGAATGATGGAGAATTGAGAGATGAGTGGAGGGTGCCCTACCTATTATATGCAGATGATTTGGTTCTGTGTGGTGAATCAGAAGAGAGTTTGAGAGGATTGGTAGAGATTTGGCAGCGGTGTGTAAAGAAAGGAGGGGTGAAAGTAAGAGTAAGATAAGAGTTAAGGTTTATGGTTGTGAGTGAGGACAGTCCTCAGTGTGAAGTTATGTTAGAATGGTGAGCAGCTGGAACAAGTGTCGGAGTTTAAATGATTTAGGGTATGTGTTGGATAAGAAGGGAACGGAGGATGCCACGAGTGTAGTAGGGAAAGTTGTGAATGGCAGAAAGGTGGCTGTGGCAATTAAATCTTGTGAATGTAAAAGGACTAAGTCTATAGTGCGCTAGATCTGCATGAGGGTATGTTGTTACCAGTTTTATTGTATAGGAGTGAGACTATGGTCTGGAATAAGAAGTATAGATCTAAGAAGCAATGAGTTCAGATGGAAAATCTTAGGGCATGCTAGGTGTAAGAATAATTGATAAAATGAGGTAATGAACGTATTAGAGAGATGTGTGGTGTGAAGAAAGGGCTAAACGAGAGAATAAATTGAAAGTATAGTTGAGATGGTTTGGTCATGTGGAAAGGATGAATGATAGTCAGCTGGGTTAAGCGGAGTATAGTGGTGAGTGTGTTGGGAACCGACGGCTGGGAGGACTGGAAAAAGTGGATTGAGTCAGTAAGGAATGTTTGGCAGGAGAGAAATGTGAGTTTTGGCAGAGCGAGAAGAAAGCGTGCATGAAGAGAATGGCGGGGTGTTGTAGGGGGTATGGTTGTGGGCTTGTGGCCACCTGGGCCAGGGGATGAACGCCTACACTTGACGATTTACATAGTGTTATCCATCCGGTCCTACGAAGCTTAGGAATGGATTTCTGATTCGACTTCTTACTCAATTAATGGTACAGAGGGGGCGGTAAGGCTGGGCTTTCCTTTCGACTTTTGTCATATTTTCTGACTGTTTTTCTTTTCGCGATGCATGTAACGCACTTAATCCCAATCTGGGAAAAATGTAGATGAAGAAGAAGAAGAAGCAAATTGAATTATTAATATTAGCTTGGCGCTTTACCAGTGTTTATTGTATACGGAGTGAGACTATGGTTGGAATAAGAAGTATAGATCTCTAAAGTTCAATGAGTTCAGATGGCAATCTTAGGCGGCGCTAAGTGTGGAAATAATTTGATCAAAATAGGAATGAACGTATTAGAGAGATGTGTGTGTGAAGAAAGGGCTAAACGAGAGAATAAATATAAAAGTATATTGAGATGGTTTGGTCATGTGGAAAGGATGAGATAATGTACGTTGGTTAAGCGGATGTATAGTGGTGATGTGTTGGGAATCGACGCCTGGAGACTGAAGAAAAAGTGATTGAGTCAGTAAAGGAATGTTTGCAGGAGAAATGTGAGTTTGGCAGAGGCGGAAGAAAGGTGCATGATAGGAGGAGTGGCGGGGTGTTGTAAGGGGGTATGGTTGTGGGCTTGTGGCCCACCTGGGCCAGGGGATGAACCCTACACTTGACGATTTACCATAGTGATTATCCATCGCGGTCCTACGAAGCTCTAGGATGATTTTCTAGATTGGCGGAACTTCTAACCTATTAATGTACAGAGGGGGCGGTAAGGCTGGGGCTTTCCTTTCGACTTTTGTCATATTCTTCTACTGTTTTTCTTTTCCGATGCATGTAACGCACCTTAATCCCAATCTTGGGGAAAAAATGGTAGATGAAGAAGAAGAAGAAGAAAATTGAATATTAATACTTAAGCTTGGCCTTTTATAAATTTTTTAAAAAATTAATTAACTGAATATTGCAATTTATTACTATTATAATTAATAACATGCTATCAAAAAATTAAAATTAATTTTGTTAATTTTATTTTTTTAAATTATTAGTTTTTCCAATGTTTCAGGAGTAACTTTCTCCTATGGCGTTATGATTAGCCAATAATAATAGAAATATGCATCTTGATTTTCTCTTACAGCACTCCTGTGATTGGCTCCTAAATGGTGATGCAATTTTATTCTAAGTTTTCGTTATTTTTTTATTACTTTTGATGATTTTTTTTTTACATCCTGTCAGAAACAAGAATAGACTACCAATTCGAATCCGCATTCGATCGAGCTCCGAATCCGAATTGAGTAGTGTGTAAAATGTTCGATCCGAATCCTGGAATCCAGCACCTTCGGATTCGAATCCGAATCCGAATCCGTGTGTGTGGAAATGTTCAAATCCGAATCTGTGTATGTGGAAATGTTCGAACCCGAATCCAGCACCATTCGATTCGAATTCGATTCGCCCATCACTTATAGATATAATCATATATATATAATATATTATATATATATGGATATATATATATATATATATATATATATATATATATATTATTATAGTATATATATATATATATATATACTAATATTATATATATATATTATATATATATTATCCAGGTGATTCGTAATATTGCGAAAAAATTCAGTTTGATATTCCTTGCATAAATATATAGTATTTTATGTGTCAATAAACATTCACGAAAACGCTTCTTCCAAGATACAGGTGATGAACTTATGTGGACCATATCTAAATATATTCAGTGCCGTTCCGTGCCTACATTCAACGCTTTAATATAAGCACAAATTAACGTACGAAGGTTACTACGGTTACTTTCCTAGTTCTGTATCTCGTTTCATTTAATTACAATATACTAGTCCGCTGTCGCGTCAAGTTTTGTGTTCAAGTGTTTGCTCATATTTTCAAAATTAATTACACAAATATTGAAATGGGTGAAATGCATTTTGTTTTACGGTCGTACGAAAGGTAATTCATTAGCAGCCATGCGTCTCTATGAAGGAATGTACCCTAATCGTGTCATCCCGCATCATATTATGTTTGCACGTCTCCATCAACGCTTTAGAGAAGCAGGAAGTTTTAAAAAACTTTACTAATGGAAATGGGCGACCTCGCACAGTATCACCTCCAGATGTCGAAGAACAGGTTCTCCAAGAGCTTGAGGACAGTCCTACAACAAGTACCAGAAAGATTGCTGCAACACTACATGTAAATCATTTGACAGTTTTCAGGATATTGAAAAATCAACTTCTGTACCCTTATCACATCCAACGAGTGCAGACACTTGTACCAACAGATTTTTCCTGCAAGAGTAGCTTTGTGTCGATGGATGCAACATAAAATTGCAGACAATCCTCACCATGTAGCAGAAATATTGTTCATACGATGAGGTAATTTTTCAGCAGACGCCATATCGAACTTCCACAACAATCAAATATGGGCTGATGAGAACCCAAGCAATAGTTGAAAGCCGCCATCAACAGCAGTTTCATTGAATTTATGGGTCGGAATTGTTGGCGAACATTTGATAGGTCCATTCTTTTAACCAGCGAGGCTTACTGGAGAGGTTTATCGCCAATTTCTTGAACATGACTTGCCTACACTACTGGAAGACGTCCATTACAATTAAGATCGAAATGTATTTCATGCACGACGGCACTCCAACTCATTTCAGTTTAGTTGCTCGTAACTATTTGAACACTGTATATCCACGCCGTTGGATAGGTCGAAGAGGTACAGAACGTTGGCCTCCTCGGTCTCCAGACCTAAATGCATTGGATTTCTTCTTGTGGGGTCACCTGAAACATTTGGTTTATACTTTATACAGCAACAGTTGAAAGTCCCGAAGAATTAAGGGCTCGCATAATCGCATCTTGTGACACAATTCGGCACACACACGGTATATTTGAACGTGTCCGTCAATCAATGCGTCGCAGAATAGAGGCCTGTATTGCCGATTGGGGTGCTCATTTTCACATGTTATAACCTTAGTGCACCATTGCTTCGTACTATTTCTGTTGTATATTTTCTTCTGTGCAGTAATGTATGTATTCTTTTAATTAAATAAATTGAATGAATTTGTTAATTACCTTTCTAAATTTAGTTTACTGTTTATTGTAACTTAATATTTAAATAAAATTCATTTACCAGTGCGAATTAGATGAAGTCTGTTACTAAAATATTTGTTTGGTTTGTAAATTTTATGCCTATTTATTAATGTATGTCAAATAATACTGAAATGATATTATTACAAAAAAAAATCAATTATTGATTATTCTGTTTTTTTTCCTCATAAAAAAGAAAAAAGCCCAATTAAAAAAAAAAAAAAAAAAAACCAAAAAAAAAAAAAAAAAAAAATTCCCCCCAACTCTGGTTTTTTTCCAACTTTGATTAGAAGTGTATCTTAATTGAATAGATAAGACAATCAAAAGGCAAACAAATAAAATGGATTTTTTTTCCGGCTATGTTAACAATCTTAGCCTTAATAATATCTGGGACTACAGAGAGTACTTCCAAGTTATAAGGCTGTTTGAAATGGAAAAAGTAGGTAACAATAGAAAAGATTGTGTGTTCTTGCTTCTAAGAGAAGGAAGTGGAAAGCTAGGAATATAAAGATAAAGCTGAGGCTTGTTAGCTTTTGAAAGGAAAAATGATAAAACTCAGGTTTCGAGATGGAGATAAGATCGGGGTAAGGCACATGGGACTAAAAAAAAGTTTTACATAAAGATATGTCAAAGAAGGGAGATAAAATAGTGCCGGTTTAAATAAATAACCATTCAAAAATGGAATGAAAGAGTTATCAGCTCGTGAATACAAATAAACAAAATATATAAAGAGTAACTGGTTTATTTGCCTGAATGTTTAAATTATGAAAACTACAGTCTTTGGAGCTTTAAAACAGTACTGAAAAGTTAAATAAGAATTCAATGAAATCAAGCTAATACAGGGCAGTAAATATTCTGGTACGAGAGAGAAATTCCTGTGATGAGCTTTGAAAATCAAAAATGGAAAGTTTAAGTGCTGCAAGGATAAAAAAAAAAAAATTATATCTGTGGAATGAAACATACATTGTCAAAAGAGATGAATGCCACTGACAGAAATCAACTTGAATGTACAAAAGCATAAGTAACAATAAGAAATATAAATTAATTTACTGTCCCTAGTTACACAAAAATTTAACTAATATATTAAACAATGAATTAATCCTATTTCGTTACACTAACAATTTTAAATAAATTTTTACTAAGGAAACCCTACCTTAAATTTGTTAAAATTAGATATATCATGATTATATTTAAATTTAAAAATTAAAATTTTAAGTAATTACCTTGAACTGCCATTCCAATTTCATTTACTTTACAATAATAATCTTCTTTGCACCCGAATTCAAAATTGCCATTTCTCGATGACCAATAATTAAAATCAAATTTTTTTTTGAAATTTGTCTTGTCAATACAATTTATTGAAACAAAACTTATTATTCTGTAGCAACTGAAAATAAATAATCACATTAATTCAATCATAGTTTAAATTAAGAATAATATGAAAAGCACATTAAGTAGTTTATTACATATTGTTTACTTATTCAAGAATGAAATACTTTACATAAAATGGCCAACAAATTTTGCTCTTTATAGTTATAAAAGCAAATGTTTTAAAGATACAACTGTGGAACTACGCAATTATTAATGTACACTTTCACAAGTATTTACTCTATATTCACATCTTTTTAAATCAACGAATTAAACAAGATAACTAATAAATACGACTTCATACTTACAATTATGATAAGATAACAATTATACATTGACATACAGAACGTTCACCTAATTCAACAACTTCTACACAAATATACATATTTTATCTAAATTTATATTTCGTTTATAATTTATATTAAACATAGTAACATTTAACCAATAATGAAAACCATTATACACTATTAACGTAATTTCATTTTAACAAATATATGATTCTAGTATGTTTTCATTATGTAATCTCACAATTTTAAATTTATTCTCATTTCAACAATAGTGTTAAATAGCGTAATGAGAGCTGATAAAAGTGATAACTTATACGTAAATTACATGCCTTTTATAATTTGTTAAAATAAACCTACTATACTTATATACCTATTACGCTTAATCTGAAACTAGCTTTAACAAATAATATACATATATGTTTGAATTATATTTCTAAAAGTCTTTGCGAAAAACTTAAGTAACGTGATATCTAAAACTTAATAACATTACAGAACGATTTTGATTTAGCTAATATGTTTCATTATAAATATTCATTAAATGATATCGGCTTTAAATGAACAAATTGTTCTTAATTTTATATTCATATTATATTTTTATTCAAAATTTTATTAATTCTTCTTATTTTCTTTAAAATAATGGATTTATTTTTTTAAATTAAATTAAACTCTTTTTTATTTTTTGTTAATTATGCATTGCTCATATTAAAATACTGTTTTTGTTTATATGTCCTTTCTTTAAACCTCTTTGTTTTAAATCTAAACTTTTATTTATTTTTTAGGTTTATTTCTTATTATAAAAAAATTTTTATTTTTATAAAAAACATTAATAATTTTTAATATATTTTATTTTTCTATAAAACTTTTTGTTTTTACTAAAATTTTTTATTCTTTTATGTTTATAACGTAAAATATATATCATTGTTAAACTTAATTTTCATAAATAACAAATAAAATTACAGTTAAATTCAATTTACTCATAATTTCATTTATCTCGATTTTTATTCTCCCAACACACAATCACATGAAAATAAAAGATAAATATTTTTCATCTGTCTTCTATTTTTTTTCAAGGAACACACAGATATTGATCATAAGTCAATTAGTTTTTTACCCACCCCAGTTAAAAAGTATATATAGCTTTACTCGAGAACAAATAGACATATGTTGGCACGGCACACAACAAGCCGTACGAATAAACACCATCACTAGCATCTAACCTATAAGTTTTACATGGGGAAGTAAAACAAAGTTTCATTTTGTATTTATAACATTATTTTAATTTTCAATTGAAAAAAATGCATAACATAAAATAAAATACATAAAAGCATACGTTTTGTATTTTAAACATATTTAATTCAATCTAGATTTCATATGAAGAATGGATTCTGTATAAATGAGAGCAAGATTCTATATATTTCCTCCAGAGAATATCAACAGCCACATGGTAACAGGACAGATAAGCAGTAAAACCGGCTGGGGTGGGTAACTCAGCATTTAAAATCTTATACTCTCTCCGCGCGCCCCCAATCTCACATAGCGTTATCACTAGTATTTTTATTCTCTACGTTCACAAGAAAGAGAAGATAAACGTATCATGAGAGGACTGATAAGTATGTTAACGCGTTCAAAACAGATAAAATATCGCAACTACTAGTATGTGTTAATATCTCACATTTTTTTTCTTTGTATAATTTTTATAATACTGGTTGTAAATTGTTTTTATTTTAATCTCGGCGCCCAATGGCTATATGAAATTATTAGTCCATTCAGTTATGTTCGATCCTCTTTTAAGATGAGATCTTGTTATATTCGTTCTATTTTTATAACCTCCAAAAGCTGTAATATTTTTCTCATGTTATGAATATAAAACAGTGGACAAACTTTAAAACATATACAGCACGCGAATGTTAAAGACAAGGAATCGAGGTGTGTTTTTATATGTATATAGTTCAATTGATTCTGCAAGGTATATGCATTATCAGATGCGGTGAAAACAATCTCTATTCTATTAAACCTCTCGCACTTGTCACCCCTATTGATATTATCACTTGGAGGCGATCCAATCAGGATGAACTCAAAACTTAGCCTTATATCCAAGCTTCTATAAATAATTTTTACGTATTGTATTCGATAATCTATTATGTTATATTTCCAACCAGAAAAATGATTAAAAGGTCTATAATATTTGCACTTCGTATATGGAAATATAGATAATTATTTTTCGTTCTCTCCCACCTCGATTTACTCGCAAAAAATTTATAATTTTCCACATATCTGGATTAGCATTACGCAAGTCCTTGTAAAGATATCACTAACGTGCTTAGGAGCAGAGTGAGGATGTCATCATACCAGGACAGCGAAAAATGTCTTACTGACGAGGAAATCGTGGGTAGTTAGAGAACAGACTCAAAGTTAAGTGGAGGATGTCTGTTCCTTGTTGCGGAGCCCAACCAGAAGAAAGATAAACAAAGATAATATGAATCGGTGGGGGGGGGGACGGGGGACACTCGATTACTCCATCATGGGTCATAGCTTTTTTTTGTTCTATCATAAATCAACAGTGATCTTTTTATCATTAAGAGGCATACGGCGCCCAAGTAACATTTAACAAAAATTTATCATAAAAACCATAACCAATCTTCATACACTGACAAAGGAATATATGCTAACGTAGGACAATAGTTATTCACAATCAATTAAAGCTACTACTATAACCTACTAAGAAATTATAGAGTACAATCCTCGAAGCTTAAAACACGAGCGTATTGAGAACGAGCGAATAAGGCAGTTAACATTAACAAAGTTTCATGACGGATCTAGTCTATCGGCAAGAGCCAACAAGGTTCACATACACACCATCAATTTAGGTCGAGTAGATAACCAAAATCAAGTACTGGATGGTTTGGGCCGGCTCTTTATTTTGGTTGTTGAAAATAAATATAGTCGAATGATATGACCGTTTTTTACAGCTTCTTTGGAATAGGTCTTGAGTTTGCTAGTTGGTTTGAATTAACACTTGATATTTTAAAAAATCGTCCCTGCACATAAATCTTTTCATACAATGGAAGACAAAATTGTATTTATCGTGTCGAAATTACCAGTATCTGTTATACATATTTTTCATTTCTATCATCAATAAACTGATGAACATCTGACCCTGTCTGTAGGAATTTCCACTGCATTCTGCCGGGTTAATCGGGCTTAAGACCATTTTTAATCCGCTTTACTTACTTTGATATGGAAGGTCGCATAGCCATATCTCATTTATTTTCTCTATTAAAAGCACACACTCACTAATTCGGGGCTTTAAAAAGCTGTTCATGTTCACTTTAGATTCACAATCCAGTAATCTTATCATCCACCTAGAACTAGTTGCAGTTGCTGTGATTACTACTACTTACTACTCTCGGCTCCTCAGCATATTGAAAAAATTAATGAGATTTCGGATGATATCTTTGCTTTTCTTCAATCTTCTTTTTTCACTTTTACGAATTTGCGAACCACTTGGAACGTTTATTCATTAACATTTAAAATGTAGCCAAAAAAAAAAATTAAGACAACAATAAAACAAAAAACTATGTATTGACACAACAAAATAAAACACGAGGGAAATAACAGAGCTACAAATTGTATTGACTATAAGTAAATGACAATCAAGAGCAATGGGGATTGTGCGGTTGGCGGGGGGGGCTGTTTCTTGAATCTGGACTTCTAAATCACGTGATAGCCCGATTTGGCGAAGTCGCGTTAGAAGTAAGGAATGTTATAAATTTATTATAAAAAAAATATCGAGCATATATCGCAATTTTATACTATTGGATATTTTGAAAAAAAATACAATAATAATCGAGTTAAAAAAATGATGGCGTATAGTGATGAAGCTATAGATAGAAGATCATCACTGAAAAATAAATTAATACACACTCAATATAAATATATAACATAATAAATTGAAATTTTATAACTATATAATAATATAATAAATAAAATAGTTTCCCCCCAATAATATAATTATTTACTCTATGGTATATATATATTTATATATATATTATATATATTATTATTATAAATATATATATATTTATATATACCGATATATATTACCTATACTATAAAAAAACAATTTACGCTATTATTATTTATATATATATGTATAATTATACACAGTGAGAGAGAGAGAGAAGAGTGATGCAGTAATTGAGATTGAGAGTCTTTTTTTTTTTCATATAAGAGTATGTTTTTTTCATTCGAAAAGTGCTCATACCCTACTTATGCACCGCCGTGATCGCGCAACCTCATCGCTCCTGCGACCCACTCTCCGCACCACGAGGGGCTTGCGGGGCGTATATTTACGCCATGCCTTCTGCATTCTCTCCGATTGCCTGGTTTCTATTCTGGAGTCGCGGGGGCAGGCTCAGTAGATGGAAATTTGCTTTTTCTGTCCTCGTTACTAACCAGCCTGTTAAACAATATGACTACGCCTCAACATGACCCTTCTTCTCCACCCATCGTCCTTCTCGTGTCAATCGTTCCCCTTCTGCCTCTTCTTCGCGCCAGAGTCAGTATCCTAATGTACTGTTACTATCACCGATACCTAATGGGATGACGCGAAGAAATAGTGATCCTTCCCTGCTCTTACAAACGGGAAAACCCGACAGCCAGTCGCCCCATTAGGGCGTGGGGTTTAGAGGATGCTGGCCTTTTCTCCCAGCTTCTTCTCCTCTTTCGTGTGTCTCACCTCCTCCTCCCGCTGCAGGTATTTTGTTCTTCGTATTACCCGCATCAGCTCCACCAATGCTTTCACTCCATCTACTTTGATCGATTTTGGTGTGGTATACCTTTTTCTTTTGGTTGTACCTCGAGACACACCTCCAGGACTCTGCTAGCCCTCTTCCTGGGCGCCGTCAAAACTATTCGCTGCTAATGCTCCTTCAATTGCCAAGTGTATGGAGAGCGTTTTGGCACTTCTGGACTTTCTCTAACCGCACGTGTCGATTTTCCTATGGGTTTTTTCTCGTTCTGCTTGAATTTTATAAAAATTTTTTAAACCATTTTTTAGATAACACAGTTCCTCTCGTATCACTCTTGTGTTTTCTCTAGATATATCATATACCCAACTTCAATCTTATGTGAACCTTCGTCATCGAACGTCTTGTTGAACGGCAAGATACTTCTCTTTCCTCTTTCAGAGCTATTATTTCTTCTGCTCTAAAGGTATATCAGCTATTGCTCCTCCATCCCCTACGGTTGTCTCTCCCTTTCTTACCCTCGCTGCAGGGCAGAATCTTCCTAATTTCTTTATCTTCTATGCATCTCTTGTCTTACATATCAAATCAATGCACAATATTAAGCATGTCTGATTGGAACATCATATGTAACAAACAGACCACACCGACTTTTGCTCGGTCTCTCGTTCATTCGACCTGACAAAGCTACTAATAGGCTCGCTCCATTGACCAGAATTTGATTTTCTTTACTATGTTTACAGCTAATGGCAATTTGGGCCCTCAATGATTTTTGGTTGGTATACATTCTTACCGTAACAAATAAGGACCCTAAAATGCCTATCTTATCGGTTTTGATGTTATCTGGTATTATCCATGTGGTGAATTTATAGGTTCTCCTTGAATTCTCATAGTGTCACGACTCCCAGAATAAAAGTATTCCGGTACCACTCATACATTTCAATATTTTACTCATTACACCGCGTTAACACTTCTTACTATTATTATGTGAGTCTTAATTTCGTTCCCCCCTAACACCAGATAACCAGTTGCTCCGAAGACGTTCCTCTCCTAAGTCAGCTAGTGATCACCACATCGCGCTTTAGGCCTCTAGTTTGAGTTTTATTACACAGGATATTTGCCTATTTCGGCTGTAATAATATGCGTGGTGTCAAAAGTTCCTATGTCTGGTTGTCGTGGTTTGCAGTGTTCGTGGCGTTAGTGTGTTATTTAGTATATGATTTTCTTGGTTTTCTGATGTTTTTAACGTTGAATTTGATGCCGATGTTGATGTAGAAGTTGATGGTGATGTGACTTTTGGCAAATGGGTAGTGGATGATTGGAGATGGTAATTGGTACTAGTATTTGATTGACGTAATATTAATGTCAAACATAATTGAAATCGGCATAGATATTGAGTGCATTTAAATTTCAAATGGTAATTTATTCATTTAAATAGCTTAATTAAACTGCCGAAGATTGTTATTTCATATTGATTAATTTTTTTTTTTTACCATTCGGATATTTCTGCCTCGTTCTCATATGAAATCAAGGTGCTGCCTCTTATAAGGAGCCCCAACTTTACTCGCCAATAACATCTGTTCCTAAAACGCCGAATTTTGTCGTCATCTATCCATCATATAAGCCTCGACTGAGTCAATTTTGTTTACTAGCATCTTAGTTTTCTTGCTCTTCTGTATCATTCACAAAGGGAGTCTCTCTCGTTTTCATTTTATTCTAAACTCTATAATTCGTTGTTCTCACTTACCAGCAACCGATTCTGCACCACGATAAGAAGTGCAGGTGGATGCCTCCGATTTTTCTGTCTCTGGGCAATGCGGTTGCTTTTCCTATTTACAATTTCCCAAATAAGAAAGAAACTATCACGCATATGCAACATTTACATATTTCTCGTCTGTCAAAGCTAGACACCCCTTAAGAATAACAGAAGGAGAGAGGATTTTTTATTTTATTGTGGGGTTTATTTTTTTATAGGGTTGGTAACTTGTGCTTCTCTCGGCCTTGTGAGGTTGCTTGTCATGTATTCTTGCTGTCGCTCACTTTAAGGGTAGATCTTTTTTTGGTTAATGAACAGGAGTTTTACATAATCGCATGACTGACCAAAAGTTAAACCCAATACTTTTCGCGTTTCCGGTAATGGGTGTCATCCTCCTCACGACATTATGCACTTCCCCCGTGAATATTCGTCATCTCTTATTTGTCTTCCCAGTTTTATCTACCGGATCATTACGTTACATTTTCCCGTGAAGTGGAAATATTTACACGCTGACGCTGCTTTCCCGACTCTCGAGGAATACGCCTCTTTCTCCCAGATTGGGTCTATCGAGTTGCAATACGATAGCCAACTCTCAGAGCAGAATAATTTATTATTACGTGTCAGAGCAAGACATATTCTATCCTTATTATTCAGGTAACTCTTCTCTTACATGACTGCAGTTGTCTTCAATCTTCCTCTTTTATCTTTTTGAGAAGTATAGATCATTGTTGCTGTTCATATTATCAATATCATGCCCTTATTCTCAACACAATTCTCGTTCTTTCAACTTCTTTATATCTTATTAAGGTAAGTTCTTTTTGACAAAATCTTATTCGCTTCTTCTACTCACTACCTTGTGCGTCGAAGGCTTCACTCGCAAACTTTGTGACTCAACTTCGTTTTGAATGGTCTTCTTAAAGTTTAACGTGACCTATTCTTTGGTACTTAGATTTTGTAGTCTCTCTGTAGACCTGCCAATGCTTGTTCTATCTCGTATCATTAGAGTGCATTAATAGAGGCTTAAGACTAAGGCTCCCTATAAGGGCACTCACTGCCTCTTTTCTTGGTTGACGAATTTGTGTGAGATGATGTTCAACGCGACCTTAGTTGAACCTCTCTCACGCCTTCCCATGCAAGCGATATTAATCCTCAACTCTGTAATTGATAGGTTTCACTCGTGGCAAGAGGCTTAATCCCCTTCTCTCGTGACTACTACTGCCGTAATTATTTTCATCGCTATAAAAGCTTTCTTATCCCAATTGCGATCTTCTCGCGTTGGCGTTTCCTCTCATCTGGTCACGACGAGAAATCAATGCGTCTACTGTAATTATCGAAATCTATACCTCTGGAAAGATTTGATGAGCTTAGCATTGGAGAATAATCTGAAAAATCTATTACAACATGACTTCATTCTTATTCTCGCATATTTTCGTAATTCAGGATTTGTTGAAGAGCTTCACACCTGCACAATCTTAAGTCACTCTTACTCATAGGCACATCCCTTCAACCAGGAAACACTTGGACCGAGCTCTTCCTTGGTGGTATGCCGTGGGTGTGACGCAGCGGCGTGCGCTTAAGGACAAGATATCTTCAGTGTTCAAGGCTACGCTAACTTTGTTTTATGTGTTTTTTACCTTCCTCACTGCCAGGCGAGGTTTCTTATTCTTCAATCTTGACCTTCCTGCTACTTGTCTCTTCCCCAAGATCCCACCCCCTCGTCACGCTCACCCGCCTCGCACGACCGTCTGTGCCTCCTTACTCGATACTCACTCCGACCCCCAACAAAGCACTTTCTTTAATAGATCAACATTCCTTCATATCCGAAAAGAATCTTATCTTAATTCCATGTAGCATGTTTTAAATTTAAATTTGGAAAAGTAAAAAATTATAGGAAAAGGGTTTGTTTTTTAACACGTGAGGACATGACTAACACCATATCTGCTCTCCAACCCAAGTTATCTCGATCGGCCTGTTTCCCGGGTTGGTAATTTCGAAGTATGTTTTCTTTCTCACTGCTTTCACGCTTTCTCAGCTTTTCGTCACCACCGAAAGTATATCGACGAACCGTCATCCAACCCGCAAATTATTTCAAGGCGAACCCTACCTGACTCCAAAGCAATTCGGACTTAAGTCACCAAAAACCCATTCCAGTTTCCTTTGGAAAAACCGACCTCGTTACTATGCAACCTGACTTCTCTTCCTAACCATACCTTCCGCTTATCTTGTGTCTCTCATAATGTCCTCTTGTATTCCGCTTCCTTTTCCAACTCCTAAACCGGTTATTACATCAGCAAGTCTACGAGCTTTCTTCCCCCTCTCACCTCCTTACCCTTCCTTCCAACAAGAAATTGATTGCTATATGTTTTCTCTTACTTCTCTTTCCTCGCTATTCCCATCTGTCCGCTGGTGCTTCATCTTTCATATGTTCTCAATCATTCGCTCGCTCTTTACATCTTAACCAATATTATCCGCCTACCAGACTCTAACATTCCCGTCCTTCCTATCGTCCATACTTAAAGAACCGTCTACCGTATCAGAAGATGTATCGGCATCTATGCCCTTGGAAGATACTGGCTTCTCTAACTATGTTCATTCTTATATGCACTGACAAAATCTTGCTCTTTTTATTAATCTATTTTATTATATATATGACGGATATATATCGTTATTAAACATCAGTTTTAAATAAATTAAAAATTGCAAATTGATTGCCGTGTAACTCCATCATATTAACCAAGGTACGTATTCAAAAGAAGTTGTAGCATATAAAATATGTTTCATAGAGCAAACAGAAAAGGAAAAGTAGAGCACAAGTATAGGCATATTACTTATAGAGCAAGCTGATCTGAGCCAAGGTAGGGAGATCCTTCTAAGATATTTTTTTTTGGTTTAATCTTTTCTCTATTTTTGTTTAATTTTAAGTGGATATACTTTAGTCTGATTTTATATGTTACAGCGAAGTTTCTATATAAGTCGTCTTATTATATTTATAATTGCCGTAGCTGCGAATAGTCGAGAAAAAAATCAAATTAGGCCTTAGTATTTAGTTTTTTCCCCAAATGGGATATTTCCAAATATACTATAGGCCGCCAAAGTCTCTTTATTATGTTCTATTTTTTGGCTAATTGTATATCTCGGAGAAAGACTAAATGTGGATTATAACCGCGCGCATGTCTCTTTTTCAAATGTAATTTAATATGGCAAAGTATACAGTCGGATAGACTGTATATTTGCTCCGTATCCACAACACCTGTGGTTCATGTGCGTTAATAGCAGTGCAGATGAGAAGGTTTAAATTATGAGAATTGCATATGAGACTTTTATGTAGAATTAAAAGTGCAAGGGTAACTTTGTAAGGATGTAATGTTATATGGTAATATATGACGCTTGAAAAAGCGGGAGGCTGGTATTCACCATATCCAACTCCTCCAGCGACATGCAATTCGGAGCTGACAGTAGCAGTTGCAAGGGAGATGCAATTTTATGAGAAGAAAGATGGCATTGAGGTACATGGCTAGAATATAAGCAAGATGGCAGAAACCCTCAGGTAACCTTTTTGAGAAATAAAGTTTTTACACCAGCAGTTTGACCTAAGATTATGTGTTATCTTTGTTTTATTCTATCAAATCCTCAATACTCCTTTCTAGCAGTGGTGCTTTAAAAATTTTTTTGGTAAAAGTGAAACATCAACAATTTTATTCCCGTTGTTTTCTTTTTTATAAATTTTCGGGGTTTTTAAAATTTTTAAATATGAGAGTGTCTTTAGAAGAAAGTGTGTATTATGTTTTTATACTTTATGGGCATTTGTTAGAGGTCCATGTGGCTCGGAGTTTAATTTGGTTTTTTCGTTGGTTATTAGTGGTAATGATAATTTTTATTTTTTGTGACAATTGGGGATCTCAACATGTTTCCTCATGTTAAATTTTGAATTCATCAGCAAATTTATTTCTCTTCATATCTGGATACCTCTGACTTTTTCTTATTTCTTATTTTTTTCTTTCTTTTCAATCACTTCGGGAGCACCATCTCTTCTCAGTAATAAAACTCTATATCTCTACTGCAACATTCTCTTCTTCTTCTCTTCTCTTTCTTTCTACTCGTGCTTCTCTCTCTCTCTTGCCATCACCATTATTTCCGAGTTATATATTTACTCAAAATTATCATTTTTTTATGTTTATATGTCGTTATTATTATATTAGTAGTATATATATAGGTATATTAATAATATATATAATTATTGATTTATATATATATATACTATATCTTTATAAATTATAGATAATATATATATATATAATATAATGATATTATATATATTAGAATATATATAATGTGTGATATATTAAATATATATATTTGTTGCAAATACATATATACATATTCTTTCTATTCATTATCAATCTAATTCTGGTACTTATATCAAAAATAGTATTTCATTTATATTATTTATATTAAATTATATTTTATTAATAATAATAAGGTATAAGGGTAGTTATAGGGAATTGAGTTATTAGTATAGTGATGATGGTGTCTTGTCTATGTTTGTTATTTGTGTTGACGTATTGTGTCTTTACTCCCCAGTGATGGATGAAAGACTCATAGGCGCAGAAGTTGTATTATCTCTGTTGCTTCTATAGCTCGAATGTTATTTGTCCTGTTCAGGATCTTTTCTCTGTTCTCTGCGCTTTTTTGGGTTATATCATGTAACATTATAAACGAGTCACCTATATACTCATAAACTCCAAATGTAATATCGTTTGTCTTCTTTGATGCGATAATGAAATGCCAATATAGGATATCTTCTGCTTCTTGTGATTATTAGTACATTATTGCTATTAAAACTCTCAGCGGCACAATCTTCATGTCCTTAAAATAATGCTGTCTTCTATGTTAACCTTTTAAAAAAATATACCCCGAGATAGAATCTTCCATGCAGCTGGGGGGCTAGTGACATATGCATCGCAACAGCGACAAAAACTGACACTGAAATGTACTACTAGCTCTAATATTAAGTTCATGTTCTGCATGATCTCTTCCGTGTGCTAGTATTATTGTATTCTTGATTATTAATAGGAATTGGTAATATATTGGTACTTACCCTGTTCTAATGGCATTATTTGTTTTGCTCTTTTTATAGGACTTGAAGGTCCATGTTCCCCAGTCTTTCTGTTCTTAACTTAAGGAATTAGAAAATTAATTAATACAGACACGAGACATAAGAAACACAATAACCCATAGAGATTTTTCATCTTTCACATACACCCTCTCTCGCGATAGCTCTTTATTAACTATCAAAACTAGTATTTATTTAATATATAATTGATATATATATATTTTTCTTCTGAGATCATGCGACCAGGATGAAAGATATCAGGGGCGATTTTTAGTATGGTGGAAATACTCATTTTTTATTTTTAGATAATATTTTTTGTAATATGCAGTAGTTTTTTCATTCGTTTTTGGTAGCTATCTATCTTTTTTAATAATGAAATTTTTTGAAAATTTAAAAAATAATATTTTATTATTTACATATACCAATTATCTATTTAATAAAAAAGGTGTATCTTCTTCAACTATATATGCATCGAATTTCATGTTAATCGGGGGCTAGGAGTTAAAGGGGAACTATGAATTAGTACATTTATTTATATATGCCGGTACTACCTCCAATATATATTATTATATATTATATATATAATATATATATATAATTTATATATAAATAATACTTATACTATAATTATATACCCAAAATGTAAATAATATATAATAATATATATATAAATACTAGATTTATAATGTAGGGCGGGGGGGAATATATATATATATATATATATTACAATATAATTATAATATATTAAACCACGTTTATTATTATTATATTACATATATATATAAAATAAAACATGGGGATAAAAATATATAAAAAAATATAAACTTTATTTATTTATATTATTATAGAGTCAAGATTAGAGGCATAACCAAGCGAGGAGAAAAAGTCATAGTTATTTATTCGACGTTTCGTTATGTGCGCGCGTCTCTCATGGCTCATATACAGGTACTGAAGAGTGCATAGTGATGAATATATTTCGACTAAAAAATTTTAGAAGAACAACATTAATCGCTGCTGATTTGTCATTCCTCCTTCATATTTAAAATTGAAGTTCCCTAGAGAACCGATCTATATCAATATTAATAATAATAATATTATATAATATACTAATATATATATATATAATAAATTCACTAATAATAATTATATAGGTATTCCCAAATAATATATATATATATAAATATATATAAATAAATAACCTTGAAAAATCTCTTGTTTTTTATCTACCATATATATATTATACTTATTATTAAACCGTTTTTGTCTGATTGTCTTTGTTTGTTGTTTTGTTTGGTTAAAGTGTGTGGCGTGTGTATTGGCAGATTTGCGCAGGCGCGGCTTTCTGTAGACTTTTAACTAACATCCGCGGCGTTAATACTGTATGTCTGCATCCGTAGGCAAATTACGCAAGCGCCTCGCCATCTATTTACTCTACCCTTAACCTTTCTTCTGTTTCTGAGACACAGATGGCTAAGTATTTCACACTCTAACTCGTTTAATGTAATCCAACTATAACATTTCCTTTTATATTTCCTCTGAATTCTGAAGGTGAGTATGTGCCTATGTTAAACATAAACACTCCAGCTTCTGCCTATTAAGGTGGAAGAGGTGATCGGTTGATGGGATGAGCCACGGCTCATTCCTTCTTCGACTAAAAAATACTCTTCTGCTCCTCCAATCTCCATGGTTGATTTCTGATTAACTTGTTACTACAAGCCAATTCAGGCTACAGACAGTGCGTATCGGGAGTGGAACAAATTTCTCGTTCTCCTATCAATCTCTTGCAAATTTTTCATTCAGCTAGAAATCGTTGCAGGGAAGTACTCCGGTCGAACGCAGCAAAACTAGAGCGTCTTTCATCATAGACGAAAGTAGGAGCATAACCTCCATTGATTCTCACTAGCACCTAAATCTTCTCTGGCCTACACTTGCCAAAAACATACATCTTAACAACTTCTTGTTAATATTCTGCCTTTCCTCCTCTTATTTCGTTCTGATGTTCTTTGCTCTAATTCTTCAACTGACAAAGGCCAATCTTTTCGGCCTGCTATTTTCCTCTAACTCAACGACCTGGATGATTCCTGGCCATTCCTCTTCTTCTTCCTTCTCTTCTTCCTCTTCTAAAGGTGTCCTTATGCTTTGCCTTGTGTACATTTTGATCGTGTTGCTATGGCTCCTGAAATCTGTATGAACGGTTAGAATATGCGCGTGCCCGGATGGTCTATTCCTCCCTCGTCGTGCTTATTGATTTTGGGAGTTGTTTCTTCTCCGTTTCTGGTCATTTTCCCTCCTCGTTTCAACTATATTCTCTCATAGTTCTCAATACTAAACACTTTACCCTCAGGTAGGAAAGCCACGCACCATGTCCCAACTACCAGTTCCGAAAAAAAAAAGTAGCCGCTCTGAATCCTTCTTAACCTATGCGCAAGATATAGGCTCTCACTTGTATTCGTATCATAAGATCTTTGAACCCGTTCTCAACTCTCATTTCTTAGAATCATTCTGGAATCTCATGTCACTTCTTTCCGAATCGCCAGTATGCTTTCACGTCTTCGATTGGTCTTTTAATGTGCGAATATACTTTACTATCTTACTGATTATATAATAAGATTTTCCGCCAACTAGGAAATTAGTGTCGGAGACTTTGTGCTGAAATGGATGCGGCAATTTGACATATCAAAGCTATATTTTTTGCACGAGGTATATGGTCACTCGTCACTGCAAGCTCGTCCAAGCTTTCCCCTTCCTTGGATTCCTCCTTCTCTTTGCGTATCTTATGTCTTAGCTTTTCTCTCATAATACTGGCTCTCAGTATATCTCTCGTCGTCTGTTGTTGTACGGGCTGTCTTCTTCTTCTTTTCTGTCAATTGTGTGTTCCTCAGAGTTATTGAGGGGGTGTCTTGTCGGTGGTATCTACTCAAAACCATACTATTAATATTCATTATATTTTCAAGTTAATTGATCTTACTCACCAATGCACATTTAACAATATCCAACTTCGTATGCCCGATGAACTCGACCGGCTCATTACTTCAACTCATTTAATTTTATATCTAGACTGCCCTCTTTTACTTCTGAATTAGCGCTTCTTCTGTTCTTTAATATCTTGTGCCGATTCTATTCTCGCTGGATCTGGATAAGAATTTCCGGGGTGGGTCGTCTCAACCTGTGAAATTTAATTCATTAAAAAAAACTCAACTTTCTACAAATCTTCCCTCTCTAAAACACTTCCAACTTCTATCTCTTTCGACCGTTCTCTCGTCTCTCCTGTTGACCAAATAAACACCCTTGGCCTTAACATAACAAAAAATGTCTTGAAACCTCACATCACAACGTTGCTAGGGCGGCCTCAAAGAAAACTGGGAGTTTATTTCTTTTTGGGTTTTTTTTTTTAAAAGAACTGGAGACTTTTTTTTACTCTTCTCAGTTACTTCCAGCTATACAAGGCCTCATCCGCCCTTTTATGGAGTACTGCTTCATATCTGGGAGGGGCAGGGTGCTTCTTGGTTTTATCGCCGACGTGCTGTACGAGTGAGTCGATCAAAGGCCAAAGATAAGGACTGTATATATCTGGTCCTTATCTGTTCCATCGATTCGTTTTTTATCTCGTTATTGCTTTGACGGCTTCGAAGTATGAGAGCTATGCGTATCTTCTAGTTTGTGTGGAGGATACCGCAAAAGCGGCAGAGCAAATGCTCTCGTGGTAAACTTGATACTTCTGTGTAAGTGATCACCGATACCTTTTAGCGACGCGACCGAACGTTATAGCTACTCATTAGGTGGTTGCATGATGTCTAGGATAATGGAAGTTATTTGTATATTTCTATGTATACCTCATGGCTAGTTTTTCGGCGGCGAAGCATTCCGTCTTCTCTGCCACCTCATGTCTTGGAATTTTTAGCTCCATCTCTTTGTTTCCCAGAGTCCTGAACATTTTACCATCTCCCATCACTTATACAAAAAGCTTTAGGCGTCATAGTGACCATTCTTGACCTAATATTTGCAGGTTATAGTTGTTGAGCTTCTGAAAGACGAATATAGTTATAACCACCTAACCTCCTTGAATATAGGCTCCGGCCCGTGAAAAGTAAAAAAAGGCGGGTTTCGGTTGTCAAAGTACTGAATATTAATAATTATTTTAAAAAATAATAAAGTAAATTAATATATTTAAATATAAAAATATAAATTATTATTATTTTATTATACCTATACCTAATATAATGCAGATCTATTATATATATATAATAAAAATTTATTAAATCACGGCTTTTATTTTATTATAATATCACAAGGATGAAGCTTCATTTAACGCGTTAAAACGTTATCACCTAAAAATTAATCGTTATATTTGTTATCGATTAAACGTTCTTAAACAGCTTCGTTAATTTTCGAAAAAAAGTAAACGGACTAATTTAAACGATATTAAAATTATTTCCCTACGATCCGTAAACTCGTTCACTTAACGTGTTACCGAGCAGCCACCGCAATTTGCAACTACAAGAAAATGGATGTAAGATTGATAAAACTTTATCTGCCAAAAGTGAACTAAGACTTTTTACTTCTCAATAACTTCAAATATATTTCTTCAGTTACACGGTTAGTAATACGATGTTACCGTTATGATTATGACAGATTTCTTTTGCTGATATTCTCAAACATTTGGCTTATTGGTGTTTCGCTGAAAGAAAAAAAGATAGTGACGTTGTCGTTCAATGAGTCAATTAACTCTTTCGATAGTTACTTGTACTTGCTGTTCTTTATATGCTACCATGTTGTAAAATAAATTATATAAGAACTCGTAGATGGCGAAGAAGCGTTGCTGCAAACTTATAAAAATACTAAATATTTGTAATTAAAATTTCTAAGCGTTGAACTCCTGTCTGTGATTATTTTTACTAGTAATAATACCTTCACGTGTAAAGGTCTGTAAAAGAATTTCCCAGTTTCAATGCTTTATGTGGTTTTTATTTAACAGCCGTAATATACAGATATCAACAGCATGATCTGACATTTCAATTAATAAAGGTCAATTGACAAGACAGTATATGTTTCCTATCATATATCAATATAGTCCTTCCTCCCCCTTCGTTTTATAGGGATACATTTCAGCCGAAATGGGAAGTCCAATGGGCCTGCCCAAGACATGTGAGTTAACAGATCCGAGTAATGGACAGAAACGGCGTATGCATTCTAGCGTTTCAACTCTGCATATAAATATTTGGCAAGACACCCTAGGATAAATGGAACCATGGCGTTAAAGGATCCGGACCGTGGGGGGCCAGATATATAAGCATCTGTCGTCTAGGACCATTTATAGACCACCCAACAATTGTTGAGGAGTAATTTCGTTCAACCTCTCGGCGCAGCTTGAGTTAACATCCCAATGTGAGGGCTCCATCTTGTGCCATATAAAGTTTACCGCATTCATCCTCTAATAATAATTGTAAAAAGAAGCCATATTGAACATAATCTCGAAATAGTGCGACTTCCCCCTTGTTTACGGTTGCTTCTGCCGAAAAAGAAAAGGTACCGCAAGAACACTGGATGGTTCTTATCGGAGAATTATGGGCCAGCACACGAAAAAGTTGAAACCTAAGTTGGTGAATCACGTTGGTGTTTTACAAGTTCATGGGATTTTCAGACCCCAGATACGACATTATGGGCATCACCTTACCCCTGAGATAAATGGTGGACTCATACGACCTAGAAGGTCATCGTCGCGACCTAAACACTGCACAGGCAAAGGTAAACCGTAGAGCCTAGTCGTCGTGCTTTAAACATGTACAAACTGCAACCGGTATGCACGCATTGTGTAAACGTTTCCTAGAACACCTTCACACCGTTGTCGTTTTTTTGGACATACATTTTTCAGTTTCTGACTTAGCTCTCCAGACGGATTCTTAGGACAATGATATACGGTCCACAATCCAGTACAGAGTCACTTTGGCCACCTACTTTTGCACTTACAAAACACCAAATTAGTTGCAAATTGACCATATACCAATCGGCGAATGTTTTTGCCACATAGAGGATCACATTGAAACCGAAAACGATACGCACGTTGAATCATAATTACAGATTCAACTTTAGCAAATTGTAGAACAACAGAAAGCTTTTACGCTCAGGATCACTCAATTGTCCAGTTATCTCGACGCACGACAACTAGAGGAAACTACATACTGAAAAATGCGCGCAACGCGTTGTCGAATATTTCCCCTATCATCAGAACTCACGTTCTGGTCTGCAAGTGCATTATTCGAAATACTATTAAACCACTTCAAAATGCAAACTTACTCTTCACTTTGATAGTAATGATATGATATGATAATAATAATAATAATTATGCTGTTATAATAAAGGCATTGAAACTGAGAAATTCTTTTACGGACACCCGTATTGCATCATTTAATTAAAAAAGGTAATTTAACGCTTTGGTATATATCTTCTCGGCAAGCTGGCCACAAGCATTCTGTAAAAGGTCAAAGCCACTAAATTAATTTGTCTAATAAAGCTAATATCAATTATAAATATGTTAGGAGATATTATTTATTAATAAAAGAAATGGAAACAATAATTATTACTATTACCTACTATTGTGTTAAGACGAGTTATACGTATAATCTCTCGATTCAACTGTTTAATTCCTGCTTACATTCTTTGACCCTGACCTAAGGACGCGGATTTAAATGTTTTGATTGAACGTCGGTTTAATTGAATTTTTTTGTAACGGATTAAAAGTAACGACGTGTACGTTCTCATATACGGTGTTCTCCACCTTTTGTTTTATTAATATATATTATATTTAGGATATAATATATTATATAGGTGAGATGAGTAGTATATATACGTATTATTAGTGATATATTATAGTGTATTAGTATATATAATATATATAGTATTTATATTATTAGTAATATAATATATAATATAGTATAGTATTATATTAAATAATTATAAATAATATATTACTTATTATGTAAGAAAATTTTTATTCTTGGCAGAATATTTTTAATGTGCAATTAGAACAGTAAGTGAACTCTCATTCTTAAACTGAGAATGTCTATCTTTAATATACATTAAATATTAGCTTATAAGAGAATCAAAATATATTCACTCCCTATAGGTATTTATATAGTCTTAAAGTACATGCTCTATCGATTTCAAAGTATAATTCATTTACTTGATTTTGGTAAGTTTATTGTTATTAGTGCTTTATTTGGGTGGATATAGATAAATATGATTAGCGTAGTGTATGAAGGAGTTATTTCTTGAGGGCTGTGAATGGCCACTAAATATCTACCAGGTAAAGAGTATGTCCCAAAACTAAAATCAGGTTTAGTGAGATAGAGAAGTGAGAATAAGGTAAAAATAGAACAAAAAAGAAAGTACACAAATGACCCTTAAATTCTCATCGAGTTGAAGCACTGTTTATCTCTTTAATAAAAAGGAAGTTTAGTTCAAGAACCCAAGACTAAAAAATAATTATTTTAAGTTATTACATAACGGTTCAAGACTTAAAATGGATAATTTAAACGTTAAATAACGGCTTTATAATAACACCTAGTCTTTATATCAGGCAATCTCTTGTGACGCACTCTTAAATTTCAAGTGTGCATCGTTTTTAAGTTTAAAAACAAACTTTTTTTTTCACCTAAAATATTATTTTTCATAGAAAGTTCACAAAAACACCAAAACAGTGAGATACAAGAATACCAAAATCTTTGTAAAGCTATTATTAAAAATTTGACAAGTTCAATTTTAAATAGTTAATATAACAACATTTAGTGTAGGTTTAATACAGAATTAATAAATATTTCTATATAAATATCCCGACAATAAAGAATTTTGCATTTATGCTAATGAAACATAAGAAATGTTCTCTATGCTCTCTTCAGCAATAAATTTAAGAGGAGTATAAGCAGTGTTCGATTAAGTGCAAGCCAATTTTAAAATAAATTTCATTTAATCCGAGCATATAGTCCTAATATTATATAACAATCAAATATAAATATTAAGTCCAGCATGAATGAGCTATAATTTAATTACTATGTTAAACAAATATAACCTATGTTATTGTAAGACCAATATTTTATTAAAGTACTTAAGTATGTTAACATAAACCATAAGTAGATATACAAGCTATGTTTACATTATTGGCAAAAAAAATATTCAAAAATGGTTTATGTTAAGAAAATTTCTCAGAATAAATTTATTCAATTTTTAATTTGATAACAGTCCATATTAGGATCTAAGTGTTGTAATGAAAATCTAAAACAATATAAATTACTCATAATTAAAATTTTTAAAGTAATAATTTTACATTGAAACCATGTTAAATATATGAACCTGAACATGGCACTAGTTGTAAATCCTAGAGTACAAAAAAATGGAAATATGAGTATAAATCATAGGTACACTGTTGTGCATTAATAAGGCAACCAGTGTTTTTAAACCAGATATTAAAAATGTGAGGTTAAAATAAGGTTCTAAAGGGAAAAATCCTTTTTTTTTTTTTTTTTT
This sequence comes from Trachelipus rathkii, assembly GCA_015478945.1. Lineage (NCBI taxonomy): Eukaryota > Metazoa > Arthropoda > Malacostraca > Isopoda > Trachelipodidae > Trachelipus > Trachelipus rathkii. The sequence goes on along the minus strand of JABUQX010017325.1, from coordinate 4,772 downwards.
TAATTATTATTAACAAACATACCCTCATGGGAACAAAGTATTTTTTTTTATTAAACATGGCTAATATGCCAAATAAATAATAATATACAGTACCTTAAAAACTTATAGTTCAAAATGTTAAATACTGTTATGACAATATTTATTATAATATTAATATATATATTATTATATAAATATATTATTATATATCTATATTTTATATAATATTAATTTTTATATATATTATTATATTATTAATATATATAATTTTTATATATAAATAATATTATTATAAATATAATTACTGATATAAAGGGTACAATAACAATGCAAATGTCTCAATGAAATGTTTGATAAAAGCCAAAGGCCAATTAAAGAAGGACCTAACATATATAATATGTAAGGTCATGTAAATGTTAAATATGACCAAAGGCTCAATTAAAAGGATAACCCAACATATATGTAATGGTCTAAATGTAAAGTTTTAAAACCAAAGCCAAATATATGTAAATACAAATGTGTAAAACCACACAAAAGATTTTATATATACACAATTACATGTTCTGTATTAAACTATTTTCAATAATACCAGTATGTGTCTAAAACATAAATATTTCATAAAATTTAAAACTAAATTTTTTTATTATTTTAAACAGAATTAATTAATTTATATATATGATAAAATTTTATAATACAAGTTGAGTCAATAGCTACAGCCTAAACTCAGAATTAAATATTGTAAAAACTCAAGAATGATACGTATAATTTATTCAATCTAACAATAAGTTTTGAAAGGAGGACCATATACACCCAAGGATTAGACAGGCTCCTAAATACAAAAGAGAAGATTAAACGATTCGGTAAAGAATCCTAAGCAAAAGTTATTTACAAAACATTTAAGGCAAAAATAAATACCATAAAAATTGTTAATCCATTAAATACTAACAAACATAATTTAAATCTTTAAAGCTAAATATTTACAAAATATATTGGCCCTTCTATGCACCAAAGCAAGTGCTGCGTAAATAAGTAAGCATAATATTAATGCAAATTAATATTTGAATTTTCTTTTTTTATTTTATCCTCAACTAAAATTACCAAAAATTAACATAAGAATTAAATATTATATTCAATGTAAGTCAATATATCGCTAAAAGAAAATTTTATACATGTTACTCATAAAATATAAGTTAGGCCACTCTTTATAATTTCATATGTTAAAGCTTCAATAAATCGGCAAGTTCTCTAATGGCTTACATCTTATTCTTAAGTTAATTTAGGTGTATAATATTTTCACTAAGCCAGATTAGAGTAATCTAATAATGATAAAATATAAGTATAAATTAATAATTAATCCCTCAAAAAGAGATTATGAAACTATAGAAGTTTAGAAAGAATGGACTTTCCAAAAGTATTTGTTATTGTTCTGTCTATTATATTAGTATCAAAAGTTTTTTTAAATTTTTAAATGGATTTTTGATAAATAATATTTTTTAGTTAAAAAGAAACTCGGGGAATAATGCGAAAAGCTATATACCAAGCATACAAAATAAAATATAACAAGAAGGCACAGATATCAACAAAACACATGCAGGCCTTGTATATGAGCCCGCAACTAAGAGTTTAACCCTATACCGCCTCAGGTCGAATAATAGCCCTATATCAGCATAAATCAGTGAGAGCTCAAGCACAAAAAGCATAAATTTGTAAAGAAATTAAGTTAATTTTAGGTATGGCTATGTATTTTGCTAAAATTAAAATTATGAATTTAATCAAACATAGAAGTGTGTGAAGCATGGTATACCGTAATTTAAAGCTAATATACTCAATTTTCTTATTTGTTTTAGAAGATATCACTTTTAATAGAAATAATTATTGGTTATATATATAGGAGTATTTATCCAAAATTTTAATTCAACATGATAAAGGAAAATGATCATATAAGCATAGGCACTATAGGGTGCAACATAAATTTCCATATTGCAGAGAGAGCAAAAATAAAATAAAAATTTAAACAATGGGATTAATCGAGTGCTTCAACAAATTCAGAGCTACGTACAAGTCATACTTCAAAATTAGGCTACATTACTTCAAGTATAAATGCAAACTTCAAAAAAACTATAAGTGAAGCAATAAAATAAATCAAATAGCATAGGCTAATAGAATAATTAAAATAGACGACCTCAAAATTCTATATGGTCTGATTTATCTCCTTAATCTTGGCAGAGGGAAGATTTCTAATGTCAATTAAGAACAATAGTTGAACTGCTCAATCTTAAACTGGAATGGTCTATTAATATACATTTACAAAAATTCTGTAAAGAATCAAATAATCACTCACCTATGTTATATAGTCTTAAAGACAGCTTACGATTCAAAGTAATTTATTACTGAGGTAAGCCTTGATTGAAGGCAATTTTAGTAAATATGATACGTAGTTATAAGTATATTCTTAGCTTATGGCCTAAACAATCTTCCGGACAAAGAGCTTGTCCCAACTTAAAATTCAGGTTAGTGAGATAGAGAAGTTGAGTATAAGGTTAAAATAGAACAAAAAAGAAAAGCACACCTGACCTAATTTATGTTGGGAAAAAAAATACGCTTTGAGCATTGTGGATAGATTGAAAAATGTCAAAGTTTCGCAATATTATTTCAAGTTAAAAGCTTAAGAATACTTTACCGTTATGGCTCACGGCTACATTTTTAAAAAACCTAGTTATATCAGCCAATCTGCTCTGCGCGACTCTTAATTTTTCAAGTGCCTCGTTTTAGAATTTAAAAACAAACTTTTGGTGTTGCCTAAAATATACTTTTCAAGAAAGTCTCCAACACCAAAACAGTGGGATACAAGCATACTCTAAAATCTTGTAAGCATTTTAAAAAAAGACCCAAGTTCAAAATTAATAAATAGTTAATAACCATTGTTTATAGTTGCCGAATACAGGAAATTAAAAATATTTCTAATAATAATATATATAATATCAGTGAACTGTACCTTACTTTAAGATTAACTTTACTTTTTAATCTTTACATAGATATATCTAAGGATATATATATATATATATTTATTTATAATTATTATCTTTATATCCATATTCCTTTTATATATAAATCAAAATCCTATTTAATTCAAAATAATAAAATTATATTACAATAAGTCAATATAAACTATTATATATTAAAAAAAGGTGAGTAAATGATCAGGTGAGCTAATTTATTTGAGAAAAGAAATTAAAAATATTAGGAGATAATGCATAAAATCATTATTATTTATACTCATTCCGAACATTAACATATGAATAAATTTTCAGAGAACATATATAGTTGAAAAGAAACTACCTTTTTAATTCAACAATGGTTTTGTTATAGTAAAAAAAAAAAAAATTATTTTCATTTTTATAACTCACACAGTCTAAATTATAGTTATTGAAATTTTCGCCAAGAGCAGATACCAAAATTCATAACATTTCATTAATAGTTGAAGAATATGAGATATGTAATTGAAAGTGTTGTTAATTTCCCATCTTACTACAATACGCAACTGAGCATTTCATCCGTGATTCGCTAAGTATGTACCCAGAGAAAAAAAATAATTTATCGGCAATATTTCATTTTCAAAACCAAATAAATTGTGAAATTTTAGAGACTAGACATAGAAAAGTTTGCGGGATATTTGGGTCAATAAATCAAATATTTCATATTTTTCATTAAAAGTGTATACCTTAGTGTAATTTTAAATACTTTGCATAATTTCAAGTTTTGAAGCACATCCACCTCGGAAAATAAAAATGTGCGAAAAATTATCTTGTAATCAGCCACATAACATGTCAAAAGTCAATAGGTTTTCGAAAAATGTATATACATACAAAAGATTAATAGACCACAGATACAGTAGAAATAAAAAGCAACCTTCAGAAAGTAGGGATGGGCTAAATCTTAGCTATTTCCTTTTAATTTAAAAATATATAGGTGTGGTGTTGAAGTTGTCTGAAAATATTAAAGGAGAAATACAGTTATGTCACATGTGTCCATTTAGGGCTAATCACGTGGGAGGAAAATACTGGAAGTGACGCAAGCCCGAGAAGCTAATAAGATATATTCTTAATCACGGCTTCTACTTCACATAAAACAAAAAAATTAATAAAAATTTCATAAATCATAATTTAGTTTATCGGAACAAAAATTGATAATTATATCTTGAGCTATGATATATTAATCACCAATTTCACCATTTCAATAAAATGTATCATTTTATGTAAAATAAAGTCACAATTCAAATGAAAATTTCTAAATCAATATCATATAGTGTGCGCGATATTTAAAAGGACGATGATAAATATTATATACATAAATTTGCTTAAGGTATTTTCTCTTAAAGTAATCTATCTATCATTAAAAAGAGAATAAAAAACAATATCAAATATCTATCACCTAAGCCTCTCAATTAATAATTTCATACAACCCTCAATAATGTCTATGTATAATATATTCTTATTTCACCCTATAGTTATATTTGTCTTACGTTGCCCTCTCATCTATAAACTAACATATTATCATAACTTAATCTAACTATCACAATGAGCTAACATTAAATTTGCCAAGATGCTTCATAAAATTTTACTGATCAGCATTAAGCTATTTATTACCAAATAACTATCTAAAAACAAATACCCTCTACCTCTATGCACAAACTCACAGTGATAATTTATTCATAAAACTACATAGGCATACTTTTATCACTCAGATACATAAACATGTCATATCTACACTACAAAGATCCTCTCATGATCATA